>CAIGQQ010030554.1:552528-564286 GCA_903798035.1 Danio albolineatus | reverse complement strand
GAGAGATTTTTTATTACTGTTTTATTCTACAATGTTGATTGTTAAATGTACAGTGTTTTCTGATCTACTATTATTTTTATTGATATAAATGAACAATATGATATATATGAATGATATGATATATTGAATAATAATATATATATATGAATTATATGATATATTGAATAATAATATGATATATTGAATAATAATATGATATATATGAATGATATGACATATCAAATAATAATATGATATACTGAATAATAATATGATATATTGAATAATAATATGTGTATATATCTTTAATTATTATTATTATTATTATTTTTTACTTCGACTATTTACTGTGTTTACTGTGTTTTTTTTTATTACATATGTATGTTCTTTTATTTTTATGTAAACTTTATAACTGCTTTGGCAATACATTTGTAATAATTGTCATGCCAATAAAGCAACTATTGAATTGAATTGAATTGAATTGAATTGAATAGAGAGAGAGAGAGAGAGAGAGAGAGAGAGAGATTAAAAATGTAATTAATTAATTAATCAAATAAAATAATAAAAAATGTGTCAAATAAATTCTTTTGAACGTCATTACAGACACTAGTTACTTTAAATTCTAATATTTTCCACGATATAATAGTTTTGATCAAATAAATGCAGCCTTATTACACTTTTTTTAAAAACAGCTTTACTGATCATAACTTATTTTTGCATTATAACATCTGTTTGTGCTAAGTGTTACAGTTGAAAACTTTCTGTTGTATAATTGTTCATTAGAGCCTCTTGCACCTTAGAAAAAAAGCGAATCTTAATGATGCCTTTGTCTCTGTTTTGAGCGTGAATAGTTTCTTTCTCGCATTAGCAACCGTGTTTCGACATAAAGTATTTGTGTGGCTCTCAGGAGTGCTACTTCCAAACCATCGCATCAATAATACTAATGTTTCTTCATCTCTAGCGAATCTTGATGAATAGACTTTATTTCTTCTGAGGAGAAGACTTGACATGCCTTATATAACACAATCAATTCAGGATGAATCGCTTGTGTTGTATTATTCCTCATTTGGAAGTCACTTTAGATAAAAGCTTCTGCTAAATGAATAAATGCAAGTGTAAAATAAAAGCAAAACGTTGTATTGAGATTGCCGTGTTTGGGATGGAGGTGTTTTTGCTTTTCTTCTCCTTCTGCTAAGTAGGCTTAGACTAGTTTAAACATGGTTAATTGATTATATTTGTGCATTGTTCGTCTGTTATCTGCAGTGTTGGGGAAGGTTACTTTTGAAAGTAATGCATTACAGTATCAAGTTACTCCCCAAAAAAGTGACTAGTTGCGTTACTTATGGTACATTTGCGTTAATTTTGCATTGCATTTCTCATCTCTTTCAGAACTTGCAGGATTTTTTTCTTCTTTTTTATTTTTAAATAGAGGAGCTCTGCATTTACCATTGCTCTGTATAACCTTCATAGAAAAGATAATGATGTAGGTTAATGTCAACATAGGCTCGTTCTTGAGATGTAGCCCTACATACATTTCAGAAGATCATGAAATATGTAGCCAGAAATACGTATAGCTGCATTTCATCTTTAAAAGAACGCTACGGGGTATGAGGCTGTTCTTTTTCACGCTAGCAGCTGACCGCTTACCTCTGTGTGAATGGCTTTCCCAATTCTTACCAGTTTGTCCTGTTAGCTCGCTATGTACGTTGGTGAACTTGAGATGCAGAGGAGTTGATAGCGATGATTCAAGTTCAGGGGTTCAAGTCTGGTTAAGAACAGTTCCAGAAAGCAGGTAAGACAAAAGTAAAAGTCAAAAACTAAAATAAACAAGTAAATAAGGGTGAGAATTTGGTGAAATCTGAAAACATGGTAAAAATCAGACTGCCGTGTGGGTTTTTCTTTTTCTGGATTGCTTTTCAAAACATTGGTTGTTTAGGGAAGTGGGTGTGCGCTGGTCAATTTGAGCTTCTTAAAGGGCACCTATGTTTGGACAGAACTGTGTGTACGTACAGTATAGGCTGTCCACAGTCATATTGGGGGCATATAAACACATAAGTTTCTTTTTTAAAAATGTCCTGAGATTAAAATAGGATCCAAATCCTTCCCATTTTGAGGCCCAACGCAACGTGACATAGGAGTGTGGTTTCCCTGCCCACCAAATTGATTGACAGCCCCGTATTAACATGTCTCCGTAATAGCGCGTACAATCAAATCAACAATACAGGACATGCACAAAGCAACTGGAATTAAAAGATCTGTTCAGCTCTCTGTGATCATCAGTCATCATCAAATGTGATCAAGAATGAGTTTTACAAATTTAAAACCTTTTTAAAACAGCGCATATTTGTTATAAAGAAGGTAATATCGATGTAATTCATCACCACAGCCACATAGTGTCAGTATAATTATAAAAGAAGACACTTCAATCCTGGTTTGTGGACTTAAATCAGGTTTATTTGTACATGAACATAACAGATGTCCTTACAGAAGTGGATAGTAATGTGTATCCTGTCACAAACATAAACCGAGCAATGACAAACCTGTGTGTGTGTATGCGAGTGAACTTTATAACGACATTGTGTGTGACTCATTGCTGCAGAAAGGGTTGAATTAACTCCACAACAAATATAACAAATAACCATGGGGACATTTCCTACTGTAGTAACTGAGATCTGCTACATTCTTGTCGGTCACTGTGCTGTTTATCTATGTGAAGCCTACATCTCTGACAGGCATGTGGAAATGGTGGGCGGAGAGAGACAGTTTTAAAGGCACAGGCAACAAAAACAGCTACAATGCCATGACAGCTCAAATTTCCTAGATTTAAAAGGCATAATGAATAATCGGATGGGTGTTTTGAGCTGAAACTTTACAGATACATTCTGGAGACACAAAAGATTTATATTAAATCTTGAAAAAGAGTTGAAATAGGTGCCGTTTAAAACACTTTTGGTTGGGTTTAGGGAAGGGGCTGGGTGGGAGTATCAGTCGATCAGTCAGTCAACAGCGGCCTCTGGCGGATTACGCAAGACCAGCAGACGCGAATGGCACTCGCGAGAGAAAATTGAGATCTCAAAAAGCGAAAACAAAACCTGCAAAAAAAAAACGTTGCTCCTGGGACATATTTGGCACTCTCCAGAAATGTATACAGTGGTACGTTTTCAGAATGAGTCTGGGTTGGAAAATTTTATCTTTTGAGAACTTCCTGACCCCACAGATATATGTGTCGTATATACAAATTAAGAGGCCGATCACACCAAATGCACTTTTCCATTCCAAAAATGGAGGTGCACCATAGTTCCTTTTTTGTTGACATGAAATAAAGAAGTGCAGAGTTTTTTTTCTGTCGCTAGGCAATGATTGAATCACCTGTGTTTTGTGCGCGAGTGTTGCTGTCGATATTAATATAATTTAGAAATGTAATAATATTGTAATATTCAAGATTTGTAAAGTCATACAGCACCGAATAACTCAAAACAGCAACCACTAGTCTCTCCTCCCTCTTCAAAAGTCTCTGTATTTGTAAAGTCATCCAGCACCTCAACGGAAACTCCGCCTCTGCTTTCATTTGATTGAAGAATGTAAAAGATGTGACTGTCGCAACACGCTTATTCCTATCAGAGTTGACTTTTTTCAACTGCGAGCGCAAGGGCAAAAACGTGAGGTGCAGCAGGCTGTTAAAACGCGAGGTAAGCAGCATGCACAACGCTCGTAGCTGAAATTAAATCATTCCAAACGACGCCTCTCAACGCAAAAAGCGTATTCGGTGTGATCAACCCCTAATTAAAGTTTAAAGCAATGTGGTATTTTTGTTTTTTCTGGCATGGAAATTGTAAATCTCTAGTTGTTACAGTGAGTTAACATACTTGGCGACTGCTGGAGTGGCACTGTGGGAGGAAATGTGCAGATTAGGGGGGGTAATGCATAAAAATATTTCTTTTCTGCGTCACTAATGGAGTGCAATGTGGATGGCTTATTTTTCACGTGCTTGCAGGAAACAGCTTAATAAACAAAGTTACTATGCTGTCCTTTTTTCAGTTGGAATGAGTACCCAATTATATCCCTAAAACATGGGAAATGTCAAATTTAAAGTCCCCATTAAAGAGATTGAAAATGCTCTCATCATTTACTCACTCTTTACTTCTTGGGTTTGGGATTTGGGGGTCTGTCTTCATGCTGCCCCTAACAAGATGCCAGCCTGGGCGATCGCCCATATTGTCAATGCCAAAATCAACCACTGCATGTTATCCTCGTGTTTGGGTTAACAAAACTGGCCGTAGTGTATAAGTGTGTGAATGTGAGAGTGTATGGGGATTTTCTAGTACTGGGTTGTGATTAGGAGGACATCCACTGCGTTAAACATGCCAGAATAGTTGGCAGTTTATTCCGCTGTGGTAACCCCTGATAAATAAGGAACTAATCTGAAGGAAAATTATTGAATAAAGTCAATGGTTACAGGTATCAGCTTTCTTCAAAATATATTTTATATGTGTTCAGCAGAAGCAAAATCCTCATGAAGTTTTATAACCACTTGAGGGCAAGTAGATAGTACAGTAAGTAAATTTTCATTTTTGGGTGAACTATCCCTTTAACTGAAGTCTAAAATGTACCTTATACAGTTGACCAGATATTCAAATATGTTGGTGAAACAGGTTTAGCCAGTCTGAACAGCTCGGTTTTAGCCCTGTCCGTCCTCATAATACACAAAACGCTCTCTCTCTTTAGCCTCTCTCATTCAGCTTTCCTGTCGTGCTTCAAATTACATCCAATCACATCTCATTTTCGTGCTAAAACACCAGCGTTTTAGTTTCTAGTGCTGTCACCTGTGATGGTGTTCAAGTGTGGCCCCTTCATACCTCCCCTAATTACATCTCCCAGCATGCAGTGGGAAAGTTAAATGAATGTAAACGCTGGCAAACGCTGGCTTGTTAGTGTCTAAAAGGCCCGTGTTGGCATGACGAGAACGACAGGTGCACGTGCTGTCGTTGTCTGCGGTGCGTCTGCATTATTCTGGCTTACTTAAGAGCAGAAAAAAGGCCAATCAGCTGGGTTTTCAAGCCTCCAGCAAGGCCCAGCCTGTATAGTGAGATCGTGCGCTGACGCTAGCCAGCTAAAGTACCAGAGCAGTTGCAAATTAGCGGGCCAAGATGGTACAGAGATGGTGTCACGATGCCACTCGTTTCACAACACAGTCAGGGACGTTGTTTTGTTCGGCCAGAATTAGATGGTATTTTTACATCATATCTGATGTTCCTGGGAGACTTAAAAGGACAAGAGAGAGTCGCAGTGGAGGCCTCTTGAGTTCTGAAGCTCTTTTTATCTTTAACAGGAGATATTCACTGCATCTATCTATCTATCTATCTATCTATCTATCTGTCTGTCTGTCTGTCTGTCTGTCTGTCTGTCTGTCTGTCTGTCTGTCTGTCTGTCTGTCTGTCTGTCCGTCCGTCCGTCCGTCCGTCCGTCCGTCCGTCCGTCCGTCCGTCCGTCCGTCCGTCCGTCCGTCCGTCCGTCCGTCCGTCCGTCCGTCCGCCTGTCTGTCTGTCTACAGTATCTATCTATCTATCTATCTATCTATCTATCTATCTATCTATCTATCTATCTATCTATCTATCTATCTATCTATCTATCTATCTATCTATCTATCGTTCGTCTGTCTCTGTATGTCTGTCTCTCTGTAATATCAACGTCTCTCTGTCTGTCCTGTCCATCCATCTGTTTTTTTTTCGTTAGTTCATCCATCTGTCCATTCATCCATCCATCAATCAATCAATCCATCCATCCATCCATCCATCCACCCATCCATCAGTCAGTTCTACCATCAGTCTATCCATCCATCTGTCCAGCCCATTTCATCAGTCCATCCGTTTGTTCAGTTCAATTCATCTCTGTCAATCAACCCAGCTGTCATTCCATCCATCCATCCATCCATCCATCCATCCATCCATCCGCCCATCTGTCTGTTTGTCTTGTCCATCCATCTGTCCATCCCGTCCACCCATCTGTGAATCCGTCTGTCCATCAGTTCATCTGTACATCTGTCCCGTCCATCTATTTGTTTAGTCCAATTAATCTATCCATCAATTTGTGTCCGTCTGTCCATCAATTCATCCGTCTGTCAGTCAGTCCATCCATCCATCTGTCCATACATCTATCCATCCGTCCATCAATCTATCTGTACATCAGTCCATCTGTCCGTCCGTCCATCTGTCCAGTCCAAGTCATTTGTGCATCTATCCATTTGTTCTGTTCATCATCTGAAATTTGTCTGCCATTCCATTTATTCGTCCGTCCCTTCCATCCATCAATCCATCCGTCCATCAATCCATCTGTATGTCAGTTCATCTGTTCATCCTGTCCATCCATCTGTCAGTCTGTCAGTCTATTCATTTATCCATCAATGCATCCATTCGTTCTTCTATCAATCCATCCATACGTCAGTCAGTCCATCCATCAGTCCATTCATCCTTCCGTACTTCTGTCCATTCCAATTCATCCATCCTGTACATACATCTGTCAATCCATCTGTCAGTCAGTCAGTCCATTCATTTATTAATTCATTCATTTGTCTTGTCTATCCATCCATTCATCCCGTCCATCCATCCGTCAGTCTGTCTGTCTGTCCGTCAATCCATCTATACGCCAGTTCATCCATCGGTCTGTCCAGTCCAATTCATCCATCTGTCCATTTGTCCAGTTTAATTCATCCATCCATCAGTTGGTGTGTATGTCTGTCCATCAATCCATCTGTCCGTCAGTCAGTCCATCCATCCATCTGCCTGTCTGTCCCTTCGTCTTGTCCTTCCATCTGTCCATCCCATTCATACATCTCTTAATCTGGCTATCCATCAATCCATCTGTCTTGTCCAATGTCCTGTACGTCCATCTGTCAATCCGTCCGTCATTCCATTTATTTGTCCCTCTATCCGTCCGTTTGTCCATCCCATCCATCCGTCAATCCTTCCGTCCATCAATCCATCTGTATGTCAGTCCATCTGTTCGTCCTGTCTATTGATTTATCAGTCCATCCATCAGTCTATTCATCCATCCATCCATCCTTAAGTCCATCCATCCTTCAGTCCATCCATCAGTCCATCCTTTCATCCATCTGTCCTTCTCTAATTCATCCATCCTTTACATACATCTGTCAATCCATCAGTCAGTCCATTCATTCATTCATTCGTTCATCCGTCTGCCTGTCCGTTCGTCTTGTCCATCCATCTGTCCATCTTGTCCATCCATTTGTCAATCTATCCTTCCGTCAATCCATCTGTTTGTCTGTCCATCTGTCTGTCTAGTCCAATTCATCCATTAATTCTTCCCTGTCTATCCGTCTGTCAGTCCATCCGTCAGTCTATTCATTCATTCGTCAGTCCATCCATCCAGCCATCCATCCGTCCATCACTCCGTCCATCTGTCCTTCCGTCCATCCGTCCTTCTGTCCAATCCAATTCATGCATTTTTCCATCCTGTACATCTATCTGTCAATCCGTCTGTCAATCCATTCATTCATCCATCTGTCCATCTGTCTGTCTGTCTCGCCCATCCATACGTCCATCCCGCCCATCCATTCGTCAATCTGTCAGTCCGTCAATCCATCTGTACATCAGTTCATCTGTCAGTCCGTTTGTCAGTGTACTCATTCATCCATCAGTCCATCCATCCATTTTTCCATCAATCCATCCATCCCTCAGTCAGTCCATCCACCAGTCCATCTATCCATACGTCCTACTTCTGTCCAGTCCAATTCATCCCTCTGCCAGTTTGTCCAATCTGATCTGTCCATCCATCCATCCATCACTCCAAAGAACTTTTACATTTTTTAAAAAGTTTTTACAGTAAATAAAATACAATAAAAATATTGTATGTAGTTGATCATTTCTGTAAATGTCTTTATGGAACCATCAATGACAATTTATTATTTTATTTTATTTTATTTTATTTTATTTTATTTTATTTTATTTTATTTTATTTTATTTTATATAACTAATTATTGTGTTTTTTTTTGTTTGTTTTTTTGGAGACTTCAGATTCTTTTCTCATGTATTGTAGCTATCTCTGTAGGGTGTTAGTAAGTGGAGAGGAAGAGATTTTTAATTTTATTTGTAAAAAATTGAAATCCAAAAATGAGTGTTCGGCTCTGTTTTGCACACTATGAACGGTAAAAATCCAAACAAGGGCGTCTCCATCTGTGGGAGAAAAATAAAAGAAGCAAAGAAAGTGTTGATGAAACAGAGTGAATGTAGCCTGTGGCTGTTTAATGTTTGCCATACTGTGATTGTAATTAAACCTACGTGCTGCCAGTATGTGCTGGCAGAAACTCTGTCCCCACACTCCTCAACAAACCTATTTCCATCTGCCACACATGCTTCAAACACAGGCACCTACAGGACATTTGGAGAATGTGCGCCCCCCTCTCTTTCTATACAACCTACAGGCGTTAAAACTTCTGCCAATGCGCATTCATGAACATCACTGTCTTTTGTATTATTTAGATGCTAGTCAAGTGATCTATATTGGATGCTGATTTAAGTACCTCTGAGGATGGTGGTGTGGTTGTTAAAGCTCGAGGCTGGTGACCAGAAGGTTGCTGTTTTGATTCCATATGAAATAGCTATTTTAAGCTTGAGTGAGACATTTAACCGCAGGTATCCCCAGCAGTCTTACTCAAAAACATCCATAATCTGTTGACTGACTGGCTAATTCATATAGCATAAAAACAAGGCAAGAAACAATGCTTCTAATAAGAAATCTAACTGAGATTTGAGTCTAGGAGCTGAATAATTTCTCATAAATCACTGTAGCATCCTGCTAAATTCTTTATCTTTGTACATTTGTCATATGAGTTGTTGACGTGATGTTGCGTTTTCACTTTTACACATGGCAAAAATAAAAATAGTTAGTATTGTCAATAAAATAAGGGCAAACGATTAAAGATTCCATTGACCTCTTGTAATAAAAACTGCTGTTTTATCATTTGTGCTGTGGTGTGACTGCAAGCATAGTTCCATAAATTACAGCTCTTATTAATCTTTAAATCATTAATATTTACCTCAGGCCTAATTTTAAAAGCAGCTAATTTGGTAAATAGCAATCTTCTTTTTCATCCATGTATTTCTAAACAAAGGAACTTGATGCGTTTTGCCACTGGAAATTATGTAGTCTGGTGGGACACTATATGCTAATTTTAAATTGACAATTGCTGCCAAAACTTTAATTCGCTAAAGGACCTCAAGATCATGTGACTGAAGCCTCATGTAAAGCCCATGACATGCCCCTGTTAAGTTTTTGTCTCAGAATTTATTTCATACCATAACTACATATGAACTACTATACAAATTTTGAGTTTTGTTGTCCTTTTTATTCAAAATGTGCAAGGAGTATGACAGTTCATCGAGGAAACAAATATAATTCATAATTTCATATTATATATATATATATATATATTTGTTTACTTAATAAATTTTCAGATAAATTGCTCTCAAAATATTTGTATCTTGTTAAGAGATGTTTTTCTTTATTTTTGCTATTTCACACCATAGGGCATTTTTACAATAGTATCTGGATGCAGCTTTGACGATGTAAGCCGAGACTGCATATCTCACTGATGCAATGTCAGACACAATGCACTTAATGGAGCTAGTGACGTCGCAGGAAGGGTTAGGGTTACGGGTTAGGTTAGGTGAGCGCATTAAAAAGCATCGGATGCAGCTCAGACTGCACTGCACCAAGTCTGCATCCAGACCCCTCTCCATTATTATGGTTCAAAAACCTGTGAAAGAATTGATAGTGACCACTTATATTTTCTCAAACATCAGACATACTGCTTAAACATAACATTTTTTTCCAATATGTTGTTTTTTACTGCCTAGATAGATAGATAGATGGATGGATGGATGGATGGATGGATAGACAGAAGGATAGATAGACAGACAGACAGATTTAAGTTACACATTTTCAATAAGTGTATTAACTCTCTGTGAATCTCTGAATCCCATGACCTTGGCATTGCTAGCTCTGTGCAATCTCACAGCTGTTCACATTTCTGAGCTTTTTTTTTTTAATAAACTGCAGTCTGTTATAGGTGACATCATCAATTTTTGATTCATCTCCTCCTAAACAAAACAGACTGCGGCTTTGGAAGCAGCAATTTGTCTGAATGGCACTGAAATGTGAGCAGGAGTTGACGTGCAAAAAAGAAAGACAAAACATTACAAACTGTTTTAATAAGCTCACTCCTGAGATTTTTCCAAACTTTTTAACAAAAACGTTCTTTTTCCACGGTTGTTGCAATTTCTAGCCAAGAATTATTGTTCATCTGGTTATCCCTATGATCACGCATGGACGGATCATAAAGGTGTCTCTACAGTCGTACCTGTTTCAGGCAAAATCTCTTCAAAGTGTTTCATATTCAACTCAAATCAAATGCGGCAAACAGTTTGCTTGAGCCTCAAAAATTTTTGTGTGCTCCGCCAGCTGAAATCATGTCGCGCCCACCCAAAGCGAACCTCCACAAACTCTGCGATGACGTCACATTCGCCGCATGCACTCAAACGAGCAGAGTATAAACCAGGCTTTAAACATCTCTGCCTAAACATCTCCCCTGCTTGCAAAAAACCCTTAAACATTATTATAATGGAACTGTGGGAAGAATTATTAGAAATTATATATAAAAAAATCAATTTAAGAAAAAAAATACCCAATGAAGTCAACAGTAGTGTGAACAAAATCGATACTAGTGTGAATGATCATCTACCGTGTTCAAATGGATTAAATCAATACATTTTTGTCTATCAGATTCATTATGGCCCCACAAATATTTTGACCTATAAACCTGCTTTAACCTTGCAGAAGTCGACACAACATTTCCACATAACATTTCCACACAAACACACACACACACACACACACACACACACGCACACGCACACACACACTGCCATTTAGTGTAATTGCAGCGGACACAATCAACACACCTTTGTTCGTTCAGTCACCTTTCAGTCTGTACACACCAGACCCAATGAATAGTAATGTGCGATGGATATATAACACTTCAGGTGTGCATTTAACCCAGCAAGAGCGGCAGAAACACACTGTGTGTGATTATAGTGCATGAAAGCGGCCCTCTTTACAGGACCACTGACTCCGCCGATGTTTATTTCTGAATATCAGTTCACTGACCCGCAGGTGCAGGACGACTGTAAAGAGCCGTACGGACGCTTTCTCCTTCTTTCTTTCTCTTGGACTGAATGTGCCTTTTAGCACTGCGGGATATCAGTTCTCGTTCTGTCTTTCTCTGGACATCATAGGTCACCTGAGAGAGACACTGTGCATGTGTGTGTAGAAGAGCTTTCTGATGACTGTGTTTAAGGTGCATTGAGGGAAATACAGTGAGATATTTTAAGAGGTGCAGATGGAGGGTGGATGGTAAACACTGTTATTATGGGGTTCATGTGTGTGTGTATGCACGTGGCCGACCCCGAAGACAAATATGCCTTGCTTGCACATCAGATATGCTGCAAGGAGACATTTTGTGTTTTTGTCACTCAGTGCATTTGTGTCTTAACTGAAACTGAAGGCATAAATAAAACTATGATAGCTGCTTGAGTTATATGGCTAAGTGTTTAAAGGAAAATTTTTGTGTTTTATTTTATAAACTATACTGCTATTATCTTCACAAATATTTCATGTTTCTGGACCTTGAATATTACAGTGTGTCAAAAATGTCAAATATGCATATAAATAAATAAATAAATATATATATATATATATATATATA
>CAIGQQ010030554.1:521268-532528 GCA_903798035.1 Danio albolineatus | reverse complement strand
GGGTTAGTTCAATAAAACAACTTTCTGCAAAAGCAGATGGCTACTTTAAATTATTTTTAGGCTAATTTCTTGTGAAATTGCAATGATTTCCTTATAAAAATATCAATAAATAAACAGTTTTCTGCATTTTGCGATTTATGTTTTTTTTCATTTACTTATGCTTTTAATTGCATTATGGGGCCTTGATCTTTCTTCCAACAAATGTTAATGGTGAAAAGTTTTAAAAAGTTACTTTTATGTGTTACGCACCGGCTGTCCTTCCAGCTGCAACCCATCACGGGGAAACATCCACACACACTCATTCACACACAAACACTACGAACAATTTAGCTTATCCAATTCAACTATAGCACGTCTATAGCGCCAACAAGGGGAGAACATGCAAACTGTCCCAGCCAAGGCTCGAACCAGCGACCTTCTTGCTGTGAGGTGATCGTGCTATGACGCCCCTTAATCGCATCCAAAATTAAAGTTTGTTTTGATGTTATATATGTATGTGTGCTGTATATTTATATTGAGTTTATTAATACACACATGCATGCATATATTTGAAAAAAATATTTATTTAGATTTAGATATAAAATATATGTGTTTAATCTAAATTCTATATAAACTGAAATATCTATGTAACAAAATAGTTTTGTATAGTTTTGTTTATATGTATGTGTGTGTATGTCATATACATAATAAATATATATATATAATCCATGTATATATAATACACACACATATTTTATGTCAAAACAAACTTTTATTTTGGATGTGATTAATCATAATACACATATTTTTTATACAGTGGAGTTTTTCTACCAGTCCATACAATTTCTGATAATATTTTGTAAAGATGTGTCCAGACCTCCAATCCACCAATCACAGAGCGGCAGTGGCAGGAACAACCATTAGTAATTTCAAATGTCCATTCAAAGTGGCCATCCTATCTAAAAGTAGTGCTGTTGTTTCAGTCTTTTAAAAAGTCAAATGATCATAGACGTACACAGTAAAGGTTTAGATATAAACACTGATGTCCAAGGTAGAAATCAAAATTGAGTAAATAACCTTTTGAAACAAATGCGTCAAATTACTACTTGGACAAAACAACATGGATGAAGAATATCCCATACAAGAAAGGAACAAGCCATAGACTTAAAGGGCTCTACTTTAACGATCTAGGTGCAATGTCTAAAGCGTTTGGTGCAAAACATTAAGGGCATGCACTCCGCTGAAGACATCCATTCGTCTACATATTTAATTTAGTTTGTTAAGCGCAAAGATTTGTTTCAAAACTATTTCTTAATTCAGTTCTAATTTCCAGCAAACGAATGAATGAACAATAATAAGGAAAAACTGAGTTCTATCCAAACACACGTCCTGTTCTTATACCCCATATGGTGATCATTAATCCCTTCTTCAAAAAAAAAAATGTAGTTCTACACTCTTAAAAAAAAAGGTTCCTTGAGGTTCTATATAGAACCCTAGGGTTCTATACTTGGCCAGTAGAACCTTTTACCCAAAAAATTGTTCTATTTAGAACCCTTTGAGTGCAAAGAACCTTTTTGATTAAAATGGTTCTATAATGTGAGATTTATGACATAATTATATAGTAAAGATTATAAATAATAATAAGCTATAACACAGAGAGACAAATCTTTTTGAGTCAAAACCTAATAAAATGACTGCTATGGTCAAAAACCTAATCAATGTATGATGGGATTTTTGTTTCATGCAGGTTTGTACATTACCATATAACTAATATTTATATATGCTTAATATTTAATTTTTTTGACAAATTATTTTGTGAAATTAATTGAATAACCAGTTTATTCAGACTGTACAGTGTGTTGTTATGGTTTAATAAATTATTTTAAACTAATAATCATGAAAAAGCCCTCTGGTGACGTCATTCATTTGTGGACTGGTGGTGACGAGCCTGGAGAGTGACGGTTAATTTTTGAAAAGGAGAACTCCGCTTTTGCAGCTCCATCATTCAGGTACGTTATTACTCTTTTAAAACTATAATAATGAAATATTTTGTATTACGGGGTAATGTTTCTCTTCCCTTGTCTTATATGGTGACAGACTGAATAAGGGGTAACGTTAATATGGATTAATACTGTGCTTGTAACTTTCTGATGGATTTCTGTCGTCAGCCTTCGGTTCAGGAATCTGTGTCAAGCTGACTTTGCTCTGCTTTTTGTTCGAAATAAGTTACAGTTTCGCTTTATTTGTTTGTCAGTATTAATTAAAACATCAATAACAATAAAACAGGTGCGTTATTTGAAGGCGAGCTCCGAGAGGCAGCGTGAAGCGCGTGCACGCTCTTTTAATGGTAACTTCATATGAGCCGATTTCCGCTTTCGTGCAGTTTTTATCTCCAACCTTGAACAAACGAGTACTTCCAGCTTGCTCGTGTGTGAGTTTAGCCCAGTTTAACTCGGGCTAAACTCTGTAAAGTAGTGTACACGCCGGCTAGTCTGCATTAAAACCTCAAGGGAACATGCCGCGCTCGCGCCCGCCCGAGTCTATGCACGCGCCCGCCCGAGTCTATGCACGCGCTATAGTAATAATTGCTAAGGGTATTATTAAAACCTTTCAAAGCCAAAACATATTTTAATAATCCATAGATTAAAGATCAGGTGTTATTTATGAAGGACATACAAACATGCAGGCTAAATGTATTGTGAAATGTTGAACCTTGTTAAATATAGGCTACATATATGTATATATTGTGCTAAATAAGTTTAAAATTCATATTTTAATGTATATCTTTCTTTTCTTCAAACAGCCTGGACACTGAACTGCATCGTAAATCTTGTGCTCGGTATGTATTATTGCTTTTAATTCTAAACAAACTGTATTAAGTATTATGAAATGAATATTATAAAAGACTTTAACATTGTATTGTAACCTGGGCTGCAGGACACAAGTAGCTTTGAAGAGGAAGGATCCCAGCTTAAAGAAGGACATGCGTTACATCCATAATTGTGACACAATTATCATCAACAAGGACACCTGGTAAATATTGTATTTTATAACATGCATATGTCAGACTTGGTTGTTGTGTACTGAAATATATTTATCACATAAATGTTCTATTACTTATTGCTGCTGTTTGTACAGTGAAAATATTAAGGTCATTGCTTATTAAAAAGTCCTGCAAAGAAAATATGTTTTAAAAGAAAGTGTAAATTTGCCTACAGGATTTGTTGCAATGTCTGCAAAACAAATTTAAAAATGAAAGGATTTCAGTGGTGAGCTCATCTATCATCTTGCAAAATGAAACAAATTAATGGGATGAAAAGGAAGTGAACTGTACTCTGAGGAACTTAACACAAGGCAAGTTCAGTTCAATACATTTGATGCCAAAGGTAGATTAATTCTGTGGTTTAAATTCATATTTACACACTCTAAAATGCTGTCTTTCTACCTCAGATTGTGATGGACCTGGAATGCGACACCAGATATTCATAAGTCAAGAACCGAATGAACACCCTTTTCCAGAGCACAGATTATGGAGGGGTTTGTAGAACTAATGGAGCAGTTTCTTCTTCTTGGAGTGCCACAGCTTGTGAGTAAACACTGTTACATTGTGTGCCAAATAGTTTTGCGTCCATGATGACTTTAAGAAACTTTTATTGCTGAAAATATGTCATTTGGAAACTTACACATGAAGTAACCAAAATGTTTTTTGCATTTAGGATGCTGCTTAGAAAACTTGGTGAAGAACACAGAAACATCTTTAAAAGAAATGGCCCAAAAAGGGACAGAAAGAAGGAAGTGCTCCATGACAGTTTCATTGGACCAGCAGCGGAAACCGCAGAAGGTAACTACTCCCTATATTACATACTATTTGCCCCAAACACACACACACACTTTAATTGTATTAATTATAACTGTAATTCTATTTGATGACTTATGTTAATTGGTTAAAAATACTCAACATTAAAATATTGTTTTACAGAAATCCAAAGGTCCTACACCATCCAGGATTCAACAGCTCTCCTGATTCCACCAAGGCTTGAAGTTTCAGCATTACAATGGACAACACTCACTCGCTATCCTTCAACTTCCTCATTTATCAGAGGCACCACAGTGGAGTGAATCACCAACTAATCTGCCCTTTCCAGCCACAACCCAGCACTTGGAAACACCCATATACTCTCTCATAGATCTACACACATTCACTCACTATGGCCAATTCACCTATACTGTACACATGCTTTTGGACTGTGGGGTCAACCGGAGCACCCAGAGGAAACCCACAAGAACACTGGGAGAACTTGCAAACTCCACACAGAAATGACAACTGGCCCAGTCGGGACTCGAACCAGTGACCTGCTTGCTGTGAGGTGACAGTTCTAACCAGTGAGCCACTGTGCCACCCATGGACAAAACTATTTACCTTATAAGAGAGGCTAACAGACATGGACATGCTACAGGTTGTGAAATGGCTGTTTGCAGTGTTTTGTCTAATCATTTTGCAATGTTTTAGTAATGTTTTTTTATTAAATTATGTATAAAAATGGATGTTGTGATGACCAATACATTCAGGTACCATCCACTTTTTGAAATTGTAGTGTTATTTAATAGATGTTTTGATTGTTTGTGTATTGTTTCTATCTGCATTGTGATATATTTCTCTTCATTTTAGACATGTGTGAAAGTGAAGCACTGTATTTGTTCAAACAGTAAAAAAGCTTAGAAAACTGAAATCATTTCAATTACATTGTAAAATGCCATTAAACTGTTAAGGTAGATCTGCTGTCCAATGCAAAGTATGCAGAGGTGCAATTTTAAATATTTTAAAAAATATTTTGTATAATGAATTGAATAAATTTAAACAATTTGAATTGTCTGGATTGGTTTTATTTTTTATTCATTAATAAGTAACAATAATTCAATAATAAAAACAGAACCCTTAAATGGTTCTAAATAGAACCATCTAACTTGAATTCAAAGAACCATTTGGGGTTCTATTTAATGAACCCTTAAAATGGTTCTATATAGAACCTTTTTGGGGTTCCATATATGAAGCGCTCGATAGAACCGTTTTTGGTTCTATATAGAACCGTTTGTTTTAAGAGTGTACCATGAAACCATGATATTTTAATCCAATGTTATCATATCGTCAGAATCTTATACTGGCCCATGCCTAGTAGTAGTTGTATACTGGGAAAATAGTTTTTTAAAAATACATATGTATAGGTTTAAAGTTAAGAAAATGGCGTTTATATATATTTCATAGAAGTTTTAAATATATTTAAATAAAACTTATGCAATGTGTACTCAGAAATATTAGTACAAAGACTGTGACGGGGTGTTTCTCCTCAAGGGTTTCAAAGAGAACATTTATTAATATGGAATTTTTGGACACAAACGCGTACTATTTTAAGTTACCAGCTTTAGCACAATTTGTGTATGATAATAGACATGCACAACGTTCAACTTTTTTTTGTTCTTTTTTATAATGAAATAATAATTTATGCAATCTTTTTTACTGTGCCTGTATATATTGAGAACGAATTCACAACTGAAATGAAATACGCTGTTTTTCACCAAGCAGCTGAAATATAAGGTCACACTTTATTTTTATGGTCCGTTTGTTGAATTTAAGTTACACTGCAACTAATTCTCATTAGATTATAAGTAGACTGTTAGGGTTGGGGTTAGGTGTAGGGGTAGTGTAAGATGACATGTACCTGCAACGTATCTTATAGTCAGTTAAATGTCTGTTGAATGTCAGTATCAACAGATATTAAGCAGACAGTCTACTAATACTCAAATGGACCATCAAAATAAAGTGTTACCAAATATAATTGGGTAAACTGGCAGTGGGCTGGTTATAGTGACCAAAACAAAGACAGACATTTTGACAAGGAACGCACATTGTCAAAAGACAATAACTGACTTTACTATTGTTTTTCAGATTAACAAGTATGTTCACTAAGCGTCTATCTTAATCATCTGCAAACATGTGGTGTTTTTATGCTTTAGAAGAGTCAAAAACCTACATACAGCACCTTTACGTGTCGCTATTTAGTAAATCAGACTCGGACTCTGTTACAGATGTGAGAACTGCTTTATACATACAGAACTACAACATGAAAATTGTTCTAGAGGTTGCTTTTCTCCACGCATCAATCATTTATGAAGTAGCCTATGTCTTACAAATAATTACATATGTTAGTCGTGTTCGCAGTTGCAACGTTGAGTTCATTCCCCGAGGGCCGGTAAGCGGAGATATGATTGCACAGCAGGGAATATTGATGAGGATAGTCTTCTACACTGTATCTGCCTTCGCCTCTATAGTCCTGCCAAGATCAATAAGTCTTCTCGTTGATGGGCATAAGACATAACGCTAACATATTCTGTAGCAGTACCACATACAGCCAACCATGCTTTTTGTTGCACGTAATCTTTCAATGGTTTAGTTCACCTCTGATCTGTTTGCTGACTCTATAAGCTTTCATATGAATTGATGATATCATGACCGTCACCGCGTTGCGAATATGCGACCCGTCCTTGACCAGGAATTAAAAACAAGTTAGTTTTGCGTGAATCCGCAGCTTTGTCTTGAATCCTGAGCTCAGCGTGATTCCCTGTCAAGGAGTCTTTTCGGTAGATTTTCCAATGTCAGAGCATTTCTTTCATAGCTGATTATAATGTACATTGGGCTCCCTGCCACCATCACAATAAAACTGTCAAAGCACGTTTAGCAGAGCTGTAAATAAAGACATTAAAATGTCATTATTCATGTTGAGTTATTGATGATCTTTTTGTGCAGAAGATACATATTGAATCTGACAACCGATCCGTTATTGTACTTTAGAGGACACCGAAGACAGCTAGAGAAACACAATCACTACAGTTTGTGTTTAGTTCTTGTTCTTGTTTTTTTAATCATTTAAAACAGTTTTGGAATTAATACGTTGTTTTGTGTTTTCGTTTTATCTTTTTTTCTCTACTTTTTGGAAATATTCAGGGGATCACTTTGTTTTGATGGTTCATATTGCACATTTTTTGCTATTTCGGCACACAATATTGTGAAATAAACTGCAGATTTGTGCGGAATGATTTTGGGTGTATCGTACCTAAAAAATGTATATGTTAAATAAAAAATTTGACATTTTTAACTTTTGTTTAAAGTTTACAATGCAAATCCTGTTTTATCTATTTATTTGGTTTATATCTACCATATATCTAATAAAAGACAGAAATTTTCACTTTACAAACTGTATTGTAAGTTAATCATATGAACATTTTCATATTAGTCAGTAATATGACTGAAATAAATTTAAAAAATCTCAATAAATATAAATTTACACACAACTAAATAAATAGACTCAACGAGGGGCTGAAAATCTGCGGATTTCTGCATGCGCAGATTCCGTGTGGGCCTACTTGTATAGCATTTTCAGTTTCACATAAGCATAACCACAGTGCTACTGAAAAAAATAGTGGTGTTTGACTGAACTGGGACCACAGCATGGACCAAAATCAATCAAACCAAAAGCAGGATATAATGTCTTTTGGCTTTTTTCATCAAAGTCGCCTATAAATTCAAGCACATGTAAAGGCTTCTTTCTTTATTATTAGTATTATTTGCTGTAACACTTTGTTGCTTTTCCTTATTTACTTGGTTATTTCCCCACTCTCTCTTTCTTTCTCTTTCTTTTATACTTGTTCCTATTTGCAATGCAGTAAATTAAGTTAATGCTAGATGTTAGATGTTGTGTTTGATCAGTATCAGCACTGCTTGCGTGGCTCCACTCACACACACATACACACGCTGCTCTTTTTAAACTCACTCTCCTAGATCTATTTATTTGCCTGTTCGTGATAGCTGAAAAGAGCCCCCTGAGCATGCATTAAACATTTACACTACCACATACACAACTGCTCATTATTTCTTTTCCTCAGTACAAGATATCTTTCACACTTACAGAGAGTTCATTAAAAAGTAAAGAAGTGTGCAATTTCACCTTTGGAATGTTGCGGTCAGCGCTAGGGAAGTAGGGTTTGGATCCAATCCTTCTATATGAGTCATTTGAGTTTTCTGGAGCCACTTGGTGGAGAAATTTTACTCCAAATTTACTTGAGCTAATAAACCTGATAGCAGTGGTAAAGCGACAAAGGGGCGGCATGGTGGCACTGGCCAATTGAATGAGGCACATAATAATTGTGTGTGGAAAAGAATAGTAAAAATAAAGTATTTGTAAACAGTAATTGAATATATGAGCAATATTTTCAAGCTGTGTGTTTCTGTTGGCAAATACTAAATGCTTGAGTTGTAAATCAGAGCAATACAAGCATCTTTCTACTGTAAAAGAGTACAATATTGGTCTCTACTTATCATTCCGTTTCCCTAAGTAAATTCAGCCACGATATCTGACATATGCTGTTTTTATTGGTTAAATTAAGCTGTAAATCTTTGTGTCATCATGATTGCGGAGAGACCTGATCTGATTTTTCTTTAGCTTTAGCAATTAGCTTGTAATGCCACTCTTTGAGGTTTAAAAGTGAGTTGTTTGGGGTCATTTGAACTGACGACAACTCTTATAAATGAATGTGGTTTACTTATGCGTCTATGATTATTTGTTTATTAGTTTGACATAGATTAAGTAGATAATTTAATGTGTAGCCTAATGTTTAAAGTAAATGTGTTGTGTTGTACTATGGTTTAACTAATGTGTAACTAATGTTTTTTGAAAACAAAGCATGACACAAAAGCTGATTGATTGGTCTATACTTAAAACAGTTATGCTTATTTTTTTATTGATTTTTTTTTTTTTTTTTAAATTTTTGAACATACACCGGCCACTTTATTAGGTACACCTTACTAGTACCGGGTTGGACCCCCTTTTGCCTTCAGAACTACCTTAATCGTGCTGTATATTCACTGAGGTATTGGAAATATTTCTCAGAGGTGTTGGTCTATATTGACATCACAGCATCACGCAACTGCTGCAGATTTTTTGGCTGCACATCCATGATGCGAATCTCCAGTTCCACCACATTCCACCACAAGGTGCTCTATTGAATTGAGTTCTGGTGACTGTGGAGGCCATTTGAGTACAGAGAACTCGTTGTCATGTTTAAGAAACCAGTCTGAGATGATTTGCGCTTTATGAAATGGCGCGTTATCCTGCTGGAAGTACCCATCAGAAGAGGGGGACACTGTAGTCATAAAGGGATGGATATGGTCAGCAATAATACTCAGGTAGGCTGTGGCATTGACACGTTGCTCAGTTGGTATTGATGGGCCTAAAGTGTGCCAAGAAAATATCCCCCACACTATTACACCACCACCACCAGCCTGCAGCATTGATACAATGCAGGATGGATCCATGCTTTCATGCTATTGACGCCAAATTCTGATCCTACCATCTGAATGTTGCAGCAGAAATCGAGACTCATCAGACCAGGCAATGTTTTTCCAGTCTTCTATTGTCCAATTTTGGTGAGCCTGTGCGAATTGTAGCATCAGTTTACTGTTCTTAGCTGACAAGAGTGCCACCTGGTGTGGTGTTCTGCTATCTGCCTCAAGGTTGGATGTGTTGTGCGTTCAGAGATGCTCTTCTGCATACGAGTGGTTATTTAAGTTAATAACCACTGTTGCCTTTCTATCAGCTCAAACCAGTCTGGCCATTCTCCTCTGACCTCTGGCATCAAGGCATTTGTGCCCACAGAACTTCCGTTCAGTGGATATTTTCTCTTGTTTTAAACCATAAGAAACCCTACAGATGGTTGTGCGCGAAAATCCCAGTAGATTAGCAGTTTCTGAAATACTCAGACCATCTCATCTGGCACCAACAACCATGCCGTGTTTAAAGTCACTCAAATCATTCTTTCTTCCCCAATCTGCCTAAATGCATCGAGTTGCTGCCTTGTGACTGGCTGATTAGAAATTTGAGTTAGCGAGCAGTTGGACAGGTATACCTAATAAAGTGGCAGGTGAGTGTATATTAGGCATATGATTTAGATGTTTTCTCATTCAACTAAAGGTAATGTTATTGTTGTTGTTGTTGTTTCTGTTTTGTTTTTTTAACTGTTTTGCATCCCTATTTTTATATTGTGTTGTTTTTAGGGTGTTTTATGTGTACATTTTATTTTCCTGAATGTGTGGATTTAAATTGACTTTCATGGAATCATTCATTCAAAGGATTTGATCAAAATAGCAGATTCATTTACAGTAAAGCATCTTTTTGAATGAATCATTGGCATACTGACAACAATACTTAAATGATTTGTTCAAAAACACATTCATCTAGAAACAAAATAGTATTTCTATTATATATTTTTTTCTCCAAACCATTTTCAATGATGGAACTGAAAATAAAAACCACACTGTGTTATCTAAAATGTAGCTTAATCAGTATTGGCTTCTTATATGTTGACTTGTTGAATAAACCCAAATTTTGGCCACACTCTCACTGATATTCAGTAAACTCTTGCACATGTGATATTGCCTCCCAAAATATTAGAAACTTTCACTCTCCTCTTAAAAACATCTCAGCTTTTTAATAAAGGTGTAATCTACTACATTTGCTGCTCAGCAAGTGACTTTTTTATGCTACAAAGAAAGTGAAATCTTACAAGAAATAAATCTGACTCTACCTGCAGTGAAGGTGAACCAGCACATTCAGTGCAAGTGTAGGCTTTCACTTAAATTGACTGACTATTATCGTAATTCTCCATTATATTAAAGGAAACTTTTTGAAGGATATTGGTTTATTTATGGTCTTTTTGCGCACTTGAGCGTAACTGAGGCTTGAGTGTTTGTATGTTTCAAAAGGCTGTTGAGTCAACCTCCATTTATTGCAATTTCAAGCTGTTCAGTTTCATTTTTATTTGAATGTGATTGTGCTTCTCACAAATCCAGTTTCTTGTTCTCACAGACTTACTTCATGCCATAAAGGTGTTGATAACTTGTTTCAAATCTTCATAAGTTTATTTCTTCTGTTAAACATAACAGAAGATGTTCTGAAGGAAGCTGGAGATGTTGAACTATTGACTTTCTTAGTACTTGTTTTTTTCTGCTATGGAAATCAATGTTTCCCGTTTTCAGCTTTCTTCAAAATATCTTCTTTTGTGTTCAGCAGAAGAAACTCATAAACATTTGGAACCATTTGAGGCAGAGTAAATAGTGAGAAAATGTTTAGTTTTGAATGAACTTTCCATTTAAGTGCTGTTCAAATCAGATACTCTAAGCATTTACTCAAGTTATATTGGAAGTTTTGGATGATGGAGTCACTTTCACAGT
>CAIGQQ010030554.1:504545-521258 GCA_903798035.1 Danio albolineatus | reverse complement strand
ATTTACACTCAAGTTATATTGGAAGTTTTGGATGATGGAGTCACTTTGACAGTCGGTATCTGTATTTTCACTATGGTTTTTGGGTATTCTGTTTGAGAGTGGGAACAGAGGTAACATTTATGGTCATTGCCTTGACTGATAGTTCAGTCATATATATTACTTCACCTCAAATCTGACTCTCATCATTTTTTCTTACTATGGAACTCAATGGTTTCATGATTTCAGCTTCCTTCAAAATGTCTCCTGTTGTACACAAAAGATTGTGTACAACAGAAGAAACTCATAAACATTTGAAACCCTTTGAGGCAGAGCAAATAGTGAGTAATTTTTACATTAAGTGAGCTATCCCATACTGTTCAAAGCAGATACTCTAAGCATTTACTTATTGAAGAATGTATTGAAACTTTTGAATGATGGAATCATTTTCACTGTAGGTATCTGTACTTTTACTAAGGTTTTCAGATATTCTGTTTGAGAGTAGGAACAGAGGTAACATGGCCTCACCATTGACCGATAGTTGAATCAGATATATTACTTAACCCCAATCAAACTCTCAATCAAATCATTTCTTCTACTATGGAAATCAATGGTTTTACAATTTCAGCTTTCGTAAAAAAATCTTATTTTGTGTTCAACAGAAGAAAGAAACTCACTAACATTTGAAACAGAGAAAATAGTGAGAAAGTTTTCAATTTTGGGTGAACTATTCCATTAAGTACTAATTAGATACTCTAAATCAGATACTCTAAGCATTTACTAATATGTTGTATTGGAACTTTTGTATGATGGAGTCATTTTCACAGGTATCTGTACTTTTACTATGGTTTTGGGTATTCTGTTTAACAGTGGAAACAGAGGTAACATTTCTGGTCTTTCCATTGATTGATAGTTGAGTCAGACTCTCATAATTTTTCTACTATGGAAGGAATGAACCGCCAACTTATCCAGCATATATTTTACGCAGCGGATGCCCTTCCAGCTGCAACCCATCTCTGGGAAACATCCTTACACACTCATACACTACGGACAATTTAGCCTACCCAATTCACCTATACCACATGTCTTTGGACTTGTGGGGGAAACCGGAGGAAACCCATGCAACCACAGGGAGAACATGCAAACTCCACACAGAAATGCCAACTGACCCAGCCGAGGCTCAAACCAGCGACCTTCTTGCTGTGAGGCGAACATGTTATCCACTAAGCCACCGTGGCGCATTTATGATTTCAGCTTTCTTCAAAATAACTTATTTGTGTTCAACAGAAGAAAGAAACTTTAGAAAGGCACATAAATATTTAGAAATTGCACAATTTTGGATGAACTATCCCTTTAAGTGCTGTTCAAACCAGATACTCTAAGCATTTACTCAAGTTGTATTGAAAGTTTTGAATGATGGAGTCACTTTCAGAGTCGGTATCTGTGGTTTTACTATAGTTTTGGGGTATTCTGTTTGAGAGTAGGAACAGAGGTAACATGTACCATTGACTGACAGTGGGGTCAGACATATTACTTCACCCCAAATCAGACTCTTATCCAGCATTGAAACCCTTAAAACCAGGACTAAAACATTTCACTATGTGAAATCATAAAGGAAATGCATCCAATGTTTCTATGACGACCTCGTAAGTTTGAGCGCTGATCGCCCGAGGCCAGCAGGCTCTTAAACTGCCCAACGAGACCCACCTTCAAATAAATGGATGACTTATGTTCTCTCTCAGTCTTTGAACATTTTTGAATCGCACATGATTTTGCTCCAAGCACTTGACTTCTGAAGGTCTTGTTGGCTCGTAATGCTTAGCGAGTATCCGAACCGACTGGAACTTTCATTCTCAGTCCTTTTGTTTGGATCAATGCAATGGTCCTGTGAATCTCGTTTGGAAATTGCATGCAAAAGCACTCGCGGTATTCATGCATTGTTTACCTAACGATTTTTGTCCTTATCACTGCTTTCCAAGGTCTGTGCGGCGGTAACTCAATAATAGATCTTTGCAGCAGGTTCGCTCGTCAAATACTCTGTCCTTGGCGACAGTCCTCTGAATGTCAGTGAACATCTGTCACCGGGCCAGAATCTGTATCATTTCTTTGGTAACCTCGCACGCTTGCTCGTTCACATGGTTGCACAACAATTACTGTCTGCTGTTGATCGGGGATGCAGAATGGAATGAAATGCCACAGATTTAACCTGTTGACATAAGCCGATGTTGCAGACACGTTGCTAATGTGGTTACAGGCACAGTTTTCCTTCGAAATGCCAGCATTGACATACAGCCAGTTTATTATGTCCTGTTAGGACACGTGTCATGCTTAACCTGTGCTTGCTTGCTTGATTCATTGAATGCTGCACAATTTTATGCTTTTATTTTATTTTATTTTATTTTCAGCTTTCTTCAAAATATCTTATTTTGTGTTCAATAGAAGAAAGAAACTCCTAAACATTTGGAACCACTTGAGGCAGAGTAAATAGTGAGAAAATGTTTAGCTTGGGGTAAACTCTCTTTAAGTGCTGTTCAAATCAGATACTCCAAGCATTTACTCAAGTTGTATTTGAACCTGTGCTTGCTTGCTGGATTCAATAATTTAATTTAATTCAATTCAATTCAATTCAATTCAATTCAATTCAATTCAATTCAATTCAATTCAATTCAATTCAATTTAATTTAATTTAATTTAATTTAATTTAATTTAATTTAATTTAATTTAATTTAATTTAATTTAACTTATTCATTTTCTTTTCGGCTTAGTCCCTTTATTAATCCGGGGTCGCCACAGCGGAATGAACCGCCAACTTATCCGGCATTTGTTTTACTCAGCGGATGCCCTTCCAGCCACAACCCATCTCTGGGAAACACATCCATACATTCTCATTCACACACATACACTATGGACAATTTAGCTTACTCAATTCACCTGTACCGCATGTCTTTGGACTGTGGGGGAAACCGGAGCACCCGGAGGAAACCCACGCAACCACGGGGAGAACATGCAAACTCCACACAGAAATGCCAACTGGTCCAGCCGGGGATCGAACCAGCGACCTTCTTGCTGTGAGGCGAACTTGCTAACCACTAGGCCACCGTGGCGCCTAATTTAATTTAATTTAATTTAATTTAAATTTCTTACAACACAAAGTAGTGAACACTTGAATTGGATCAAAACATTTACACAAAGTTGTCTTAAAACTATTGAACAACATATATTCTTGTCTTAATACAAAATAAGTATTGTAAATAAGTACAATTGGACACGTTACCATTTTTCTCAGAAACATATTTCTAAAGGTGCTGTTGACTTAAAATTTTCACCGGATGTTGATAGCAATCAAAGAAATCCATATATGTGAAGAAAAAAATCTGATTAGTTTACAAATTAAGTTATGAGTTATAAAATAAAATGACGCAGGGAAACAATATTGAACACATGAAGAAAAGGAGGTGTAGAAAGGCAGTAAAAGCAGCTGCTGAAATCTCTCAGTTGTGTTTAGCAACTCTCTGCCCTTCCTCTTTGTAAATTAATATTTGCTTCTTTAGTCCAACATCTACATTAGCAGGATGATGAAGATGAAACCAGGGTGGATATTTCAGCTGGACAATAGTCCTTTTCACAGATACAGACTTTTCTGGAAAATTACCGGTAATTTTCCGGAAAGGGTTCATGTGTGAACAGGCCCTTTTTGAAAATACTGATGAATTAGTTCTGACAATTTTCGGGAAAGAGAAGTTGTAACATTACCTGTAATTCTGTGTGAACGCAGAATGAAAGATCGCATTCATATTTACTCCACCCAATCAGAACACTTCACATGTGCTATTTATGAATAATTCTCCAGACATATTTAGCTGCTGCCTGTCAGTCAGATAACTTTTCTATGTTCCTTTCTAGTGTCAGCTGTGGGGAAAAATGATTGATAAAATGCTTATGATAAACCGCTGTGAGTTTACTGTTCACAATTTTACAAATACAAGCGCGGCCATTTAGAGCTCATTTCTGGTTAATGATGTCACAAATTACCAGTATTTAGGAATGGATGTGTGAACGGTCTTTTCCAGAAAAATTACAGAATGTCCTTGCCTGTGTGAGCAGCACTTTTTTGAGTTTACCAGTAAAGTTTATTTTCCTGACATCTACTGGAATCACTGTGTGAAAGAGGCTAACAATCCAAAACACAGCCAAGGAAACTCTTAAATGCTTTCAGAGAAAGGAAATCAAGCTATGGAATGGCCCAGCCAATCGCCTGACTTGAATCCAATAAAAAAAATACAAAATAAAGATCAGATTTGACAGTCGAGACCCACAGAACCATCAAGATTATTACACCCTGTTGCTGTCTGTGAAAAACTCACACCTGAGCAATGAATGTAACGTCATTCTCCATAAGAGAAGCGTCTTTAAGCTGCCATCACCAAAAAAGACTTTTATATCAAGTATTAAACATATGTTTCAGTAGTCCAGCACTTTCTCCTTGTGTCATTTTATTGTTATTATACATAAATATTTTTTCAGATTTTGTTCCATGTCAACAGCTCCTTTAAAAATATCATTCCCAGGAAAAAAAGCATGACGTGTTGAATACTTTATTCTCTCACTGTACAGAATGTTAGTTGCTTTTCTATTAAATTTGTTATGTGCCGTAGCTTTAATATATTACATTTCAGTTTTGGATTAATTTCATAGCTCATTCTTTTATTAAAACCCCCTTTTTTTTACATTTATTACACTATAATTATAAGCAAGTTCTATAATCTGCATTATGCATTGCTTTTATTGTAAAAGTGAGTCTTTTGTTTTAAGGGCCATTGGAATAATACTTTTTTTTGTCTGTAGAAGGTACTAACTGATAAGACCCACTGGTCTAAACTGAGCCAGAAAATGCAGAGAACAACCTTTAGCCTCCTCGCCATCAGCTCTCTGTAGAAGATTGTTTTGAGGTGAAATCTTGGGGAAAATTGCAGCAGCTGCTGTTGAAAAGGTGCAGAGACTGTGGTGGGACTGATCCTGTGGGTAATCCAGCACACAGACCATTACCCAATGTTCTCTGCCGTCTGATCTGCACCACGTCTGATTCCTCCAGCACAGCTCCACAACCGTGGTCGCATTTTATTATTCCGCTCATGCTTGTTGTACAGACGACCGTTGTTTCTGGAAAATACTGAGACACACATTTAGTGAGGTTTTAAATCCATCATAGCGCAGCGTTATTCTGTGTCTCAGCAGAATGCAGCTCTTTATAGGATATCATGGGCTGGTGAAGATCACAGTCTTAAGTCGCTGAGTCTCCGCTGACTCTGCATTTTTTTACAGCGTTTGTGAAACACTAGCATTTGACCTTACTCGAAACAACTGCATGCTGGATAGCGCGGGAAGTTTTGTTTCATTTTGTTTGAATGTAAATATCTGCTTTTTGTTGTCTTTTGCACTGCACATACTATGCATTGTATATAATTTTCTGGTTAATTGTCAATTTTATTTTTTAAACCTAGTCGTCTAGACAAAATTGGGGTCGTAACACTTGATTTTGTTGATTAGGACTTGATTAGATGGACGTAGATTTCTATTGGTCAATTTAATGTGATTGACAGGTTCAATCAAAAAAGGGAGAAACTCAATTTGTGCACAGATAATTCATTCGTGATAAATACTACACACTGTATTAGTTGACTTTACTTAAAGTGAGTAAAGCTGGGGTGCCACAGTGGCATAGTGGGTAGCATGGTTGCCTCACAGCAAGAAGGTTGTTGGTTCGAGCCTCCGCTGGGTCAGTTGGCATTTCTGTGTGGAGTTTGCATGTTCTCCCCGTGGGTTTCCTCCGGGTGCTCCGGTTGCCCCCACAAGTCCAAAGACATGCGGTACAGGTGAATTGGGTAGGCTAAATTGTTTGTTGTGAATGAGTGTGTATGGATGTTTCCCAGAGATGGGTTGCAGCTGGAAGGGCATCCACTGCGTAAAACATATGCTGGATAAGCTGGCGGTTCATTCCGCTGTGGCGACCCCGGATTAATAAAGGGACTAAGCCGAAAAGAAAATGAATAAATGAGTAAATCTGTTGCCAGGGGCGGATTGGCACATGCAGGCAGCTCTTATCTCTTGCAAGGTGTGAATATTTAAATGATGATGATGATGATAATAAGTGTTAAGCATTTGGCCCGATCAGAGACGAACGGCTGGTTTCGAAATGGGCTGACCCAATCTAACTCAGTCAGAGGTTACGCGGACGTAATCAAAATCTGGCATGAATGTCAAACAAACAGTAAGTGCAACACAAGCAAGTTGTCAGAGAAGGATTTTTTTTTTTTTTTAAAAAGGAAAGGTGGTGCCGAAAAACTCAAAGAAAGCGAAAAAGCGCTCTAAAATCAGACACTGCCAAATACTG
The DNA here is from genome assembly GCA_903798035.1 of Danio albolineatus. NCBI lineage: Eukaryota > Metazoa > Chordata > Actinopteri > Cypriniformes > Danionidae > Danio > Danio albolineatus. The sequence goes on along the minus strand of CAIGQQ010030554.1, from coordinate 514,891 downwards.
TACATAAAATTAACTGAAATATTCTCGAAAGGTTTAAATTCAGCTGCATCGGAGGACAGTGGCGCGGTAGAGGAGGCAAGAAGACAACAGAAAATACACTTCTTAGTCATTATACTAAATTATACTAAGTAATTTACTTGCCATTATTGCTACTACTATAAGTAGTGAATGTGCGTGTCCGTGGGTGGGGCTGTGTCGTGTGGTAATATGGGCTGGTGTGGTTACAGTGCCAGGGCTGAATTTTTGTCCCAGCCTGCCACTGTCTCAATTCAATTCACCTTTATTTGTATAGCGCTTTTACAATGTAGATTGTGTCAAAGCAGCTTCACATAGAAGGTTATAGTAAATTGAAAATGTCAGTTGAGTTATTAATCTGTCTGTTGCTTTTGAAGCAGTTAGTTGACCTAAATAACTCAGTAAACCTAGTTTAAATAATTTAATTAGAAGGACTATGTGTAAACAAATTTTAGTAAACTTGTAGCTAACCCAAAAATGAAAATTCTGTCATCATGTCCTTATGATCATCCTTGACTTCATTGTAGAAAACAAAAATACTATGGAAGTCAATGGTTGTAGGTTTTTCATGCTCTTCACATTATTTTCTTTTGGGTAACAATATGGGAGGAGAAATACGGGAAAAAAACTTACGGGATGATAGCGGATCAGAATTGTATAATACGGGAGAATCCCGGGAAAAAGGGATGCAGGTCTGTCCTATGTTAAGCTGCTTTGACACAATCTACATTGTGAAAGCGCTATAGAAATACAGATGAATCATAAACTCTTACTCCTTTATGATTAAACTCTTCATTAATTATTATCAACTATATAGTCCTGACTTAACATTGCATATCCTGTGATGTGACTATTGCACACACATTGGATGCTGAAACGATATATTGTGCAGCCCCAATTCAATGTAGTAAAGAGCATTCTTTACTGAACCTGAAGTCCAAGAGAAAAGAAAAAAAAAAAACATTGAAAGAAAGCTGTTGAAAGGCCTGCACAAGTCCACTGAGAAGATAAAGGAAGTAGCGCTGCATGGTGGCCACTCGGAATCTGCTCTGTCAGGAGATACAGACGCCTGCCAGATGCTGGGATTGTTGGATTGGGAACAAAGGCAGTGACAGTATGAAGAGGAGGCACTGCACTAATGATGGAGGAGCCTCTGGGTGACTGCTGACTCCCTGCTGCGTCTCCATCTCACACACACACCCTCTGGATGGGAGTCTCAGCTTGCCTTCAACACTTCAGAGTGTGAGTTAAACGGCAGCTCTGCTTTGAGAAAGGTGTGTGAGGGAAGCTGGCGTTCTTGTTTTTGTCGCTGTAGATGTGGTGTGAGGGGCTGAAGGATCAGGCAGATGTTCAGAAGTGATGCGAGTATAGATTTACCCCAGCACATCAGTGTGCTTTTATTTGTGCATCTACACTGTAAAAAGCCAAAAACTAAACCAATTACTTTGACTTGTTACAATTAAATGAAATAAGTTTGACAAACTTAATTCATGACAGTTTTCAGAAATACATTTAGTTAGTTCTTTTAGCTGTAACAAGTTTTAGTTATTTATTTAAGAGAACAAGAATGGAACAGTACAAACAGGACAGTACAAATCATTTCCTTCTTATGTTAATATAGTATTAATAATAACAATAATAATAATAATACTTTTATGTTTTGTTGCAATACTTGTACTTTCCAAAAATTATTAACTTGTTACACCTAAAAGTAGTAAATTGGTTACTTAAAACTGTCATAAATTAATTCATTTAGTTGTAACAAGACAAAGTAATTTGTTTAAGTTTCTCTTTTTACAGAGTATGGTCATGTTGTTCATGATAGTTTGGGATGTGTAAGTCGCAGCTGAACTACCATGCTTAGTTTGGGAAATTAATAATCAACAAGTGTTTGCCAAAACCATAGTTGCTCTGTCACAGATTCAATTCAATTCACCTTTATTTGTATAGCACTTTTACAATGTAGATTGTGTCAAAGCAGCTTCACATAGAAGGTTATAGTAAATTGAAAATGTCAGTCCAGTTATTAATGTTTGAGTTCAGTTCAGTTCAGAGTTGTCTAACATTCACTACTTAGAGTCCAAACACAGAAGAGTAATCCATCGATGCGCAGCTCTAGCTGCAGTCTAGGCGCCGGAGGTTGGAGAACTCGAGGCTCGTCTGTCCTTGGAGGGTCACAGGAATCCGTCTCTTGCTTGCTACTCCGCCATGCACCAAGCAGCTGCTCGGGATACAGTGAGGTCCAGGATTATGGAGCCTTGGAATCGTCTCTTTGCGGGTTTTGGATCGCATCCGTGGCGCTGCATAGTCTCTGGGGGCCTCGGGATGGGTATCCCCAGGTGGAAATAGAGAACAAAGAGAATAATTAGCGTAGCTGCTGTTCATAGTGTATATAAACGCGATGCGTGGAGCACATTCATGCATCATACCGCTAAGTGATGTATTAAGTGTGTATGCTTTACTAAAAAGATAGTTCTTTAATCTAGTTTTGAACTGTGAGAGTGAGTCTGAGCCTCGGACATTATCAGGAAGGCTATCAGAGTTTAGGAGCCATAAATGAGAAGGCTCGACCTCCTTTACTTGACTTTGCTATTCTAGGTACTACCAGAAGCCCTGAGTTTTGAGATCTTAAAGAGCGGGTTGGATTGTAGCGAGACAGAAGGTTGGTTAGATAATCAGGAGCTAGATTATTTAATGCTTTATAGGTAAGAAGTAATATTTTAAACTCAATACAAACTTAACAGGCAGCCAGTGTAAAGAGGATAAAATTGGGGTAATATGATCATATTTTCTAGACCTGGTAAGAACTCTGGCGGCTGCATTTTGTACTAGCTGAAGTTTGTTAATAGAGGAGGCTGGGCAACCAGCGAGCAGAGCATTGCAGTAATCCAATCTAGAAGTCATAAAAGCATGAACTAGCTTGCAGATGTCGTCTGAACCATGTTAGTTATAATTTAAATTGTCTGCTGTGGTGTAAAGTAACAAATTAAAGATAATTAAATGACTCTGTAATTGAGTAGTTTTTCTCAGGAAATGTAATTTACCAAGTAGTTTTAAAAATTTGTACTTTTACTGAATCATACTGAAACAACCAAAGCATATAAATCTTCTTTTCATTCAGCAACTGCTGTAGGTAATATAGGAGTTTTGTGACTTGGTGGAAATTACTAATGATCAACTGTGTTTCGCTGACAAGATGTGCATGACAATCACTGATTCCATTTAAAAAAAATAATGGGTAACACTTTATTTCGATGGTCCATTTGAGTATTAGTAGACTGTTTACTTAATATCTGTTAATACTGACATTCAACAGACATTTAACTGACTATAAGAAACTTTGCAAGTACATGTCAACTAACACTAACCACAACCTAACAGTCTACTTATAATCTAATGAGAATTAGTTGCAATGTAGCTTAAATTCAACAAACGGACCATCAAAATAAAGTGTGAACAAATAATGTAGCCCAGACCTAATCATCATGAAAATGTGTAAAGATATTTTTCCACAAATAAAATGGCACAAGAATTGTTTAAAGTTCTTCCGTTTAAAGTCTTAAGTTCATTATTCAGTTTCTTGTCTCTTTGCAATCAGTGTTTTCAGTTCAAACTGAATACCTGTTTAAAATGTCTCTAGGATTGCATCACTGGATTTTACTGTCTCATTTTACTAGGTGTTATAAAATGAAACATTGTTCTGTAATTCCTATTCGGTATCTGTGAACGGTGAAGCTACGCATACTTTAACTTAATTGGCCATAGTTCCGTCCTTCCAACGTTCGTTCTCTGTGCTACATGCCGTTTCTTTGTACTTATTTGAATTTTTGTTTTCATTAAACTACTGGTAACATCTTTGTTTAAAAAAAAAGAGATTCCCACAAATAACTAGTGGTTTATTACCTGCCTATTACTAAGATATTGGCTGTTTATTCAAACTATAAAGTACATATTTTGCATGAATGTATCCCTAATCTTGCCCAATCACTAAAGCCAACATAATAACTATTCATAAGCAGCAAATTATGAGTTCATTAAACTAAAATCATGAGTTAATGGTTTGTTAATAAGTGTACCTTGATGATGATGATGATAATAATAATAATAATAATAATAAAGTTTGACCAATATACTGCATAATCACAGCTTGATTGAACATGCCTCAACCAGATACTGAACTTTTTTGCCTTTTTCATCATTTCTAATTCTTATTATTTAATAAAAAAGTAGACTGAGATGGGAAGGTTAGAGGTCAGATCAAGCGAGCGGTCAGAATACAGTCTTTCCCATTGAATATGCATGAAGACTGTTTGATTCCTCTGAGAGCGAGTTGAGTCAGTGTTAAGGAGAATGTAAAGGGAACAGATATCTTGAGTTGAGGGGTTTGTAAAAGCAACTGTGATGATGGTGGCTTTACTGGTAATGAGATGTCAAGAGTTAGTCTTCACAAAAAGACCCCAGTGACAGTCGAGTCTCTGCATTGATCCTGTGGGCCAGCATGAACACTCGGTTGTGACCTACTCACACCTGCAGCTTCTCTACGATAGATATACAGTGTTCTCTAGCACCTACAGCTCTGCACAAGACGTTTGGCCAGAAGAGAAATGGTCGTGTCCAACTGAGCCTGGTTTTTCTCAAGGTTTTTTCTCCTTCACTTTTGTCAATTGATCAAGTTTGATCCTTGCTTCTGTCACCACTGGCTTGCTTGGTTTGGGACTTATGGAGCTGCGCATCATTAGATATTCAGTGTTTGGACTTTCAGCAGTGAAAATTTAACCACACTGAACTGAACTGAACTGAACTCCAGCTCTGAAAACTGGACTGACACAGTTTCAGTTTACTAGAACTTCTATGTTAAGCTGCTTTAACACAATCTACATTGTAAAAGAGCTGTAGAAATAAAGATGAATTAAATAGAACATACCCAGAGACCCACAGCAGTTTGATCTGCAGTGAACTAAACTCACCTGCGCCACCAGTAACTGTCTTTTACTCTCCAACGATGATTTATCAGGATCTGCTGAGAAAAAGAACTGAGTAAGAGAAAGAAAAGAGCTGAAAGCAACAGTATCATCATAATTCTTCTTTTACTCACAGCACTAAAACCCTGCAATTATTCTCCCCTACTTCACTTTAAGTAGTCACACTAAATTCTCCATCTCTTTGCCTTCGCCTCTTCAAAATGCAGGATAGGATTGTAAAATGGCTGTATTTGCATCACAAATGTGGAGTGCTTGTGTTGCTATAGCAATTATATGAAAAAAGATGAAATCATGGAATAAAAAAGCAATTATTCACAAGCTTATGAATGTAGCAAAACGCATTTCATATACACGAGTGCTCTCAGGGAATGTAAACATATTTGTGTCGCAGAAAGTTTTGGTGTTTATTTGAAAATCCATGCTTGAGGCATTGGGAAAAAGTGGTTACATTATTGGGGAAAATATTATTTGTTTTATTATAATATAAAACAGTATTTCATATTATTATGTTATATGAGATATTCATGTTTATAAGAAGGCCTGTTATTGTCACAGAATTGTAAAATAAAAAGTTACTGTCACCTTTATTTTTATACTGATTTATTTTTGCTTGTAAAGTGCACTGTTCGAAGCGATAAGTTACTGAAACCAGGAACTTGTTGTAATTCGAAGGTTTTAAGTCTATTTAATTTTTATAATTATGGAAATTGTTAATTTACTTGATAATTTTAAGTCAACACTGTTAAAATATGTTGCTCACTTAAAGGTGGAGTATGTAAGTTTGACATCCAGTGGTTGAACTAGGGGTTGAACATCTGATTCAAAATACAACCAATCACAGGTTGCCAGATTGACAGTATCAACAGGAGCAAGCTTCACTATCGACCATAAAGGCTGATTTAAGGTTTAAATTGTGTTTTGAATAAAAGCAACCCGATAGAAGGAATGTTTTCCATATTAAAATGACTTTATGTTCTAACCAACACCTGAAATTTATATTTTAGAAATGTCTTCTATTTCTCACAGGTGAACAGCAATCACCTCAGGTACACCTTGTGTGCTTTATTCAATGTTAATTGCTAATAATGCGAGTTTGAGTGCCATTTTACATGACATTTATAGGTACGCTACTGAAAGCAGCAGCGTATAGTACACCTCAGATCTTGAAAATAAAATAAACCGTTTAAAATTGAACCACTGTATATGGAACAGGGACTCAGTGTAAACCAACACATATCAGTGATTCACATCAGTGATTCAGCATGCACATTTAACAATGTTAAAGAGCTTCGACGTGTTAATTAGATTAGAAACCTAACCACTTCTTTGGAGTGCAGTAAGTGCACCATTCTGTGCTTCCGGATGGCTGTATTTAAATTTCTTTTGTGTTTCGTTCAGTGCATGCTTTGAGAGCTTTTCTGACTGAACGAATGAAATGGGCTGTTTTCCACAAAGATATCCTGGGTTGCTGAAATATAATTGGCTAAACTGGCAGTGTGCAGATTAAATAACCAAAACAAAGACAGATGTTCTGGCACAGAAAGCATATTTTCAAAGCAGAATACCAAGAATGTTCAAGTGAACTACAGAGATTGTTCACTTAAATGTTTCTTAAATATCTGCAAACATATTATGATAAGTTTATGCTTTAAAAGAGTCACAAAAATTCCAGCACCTATACATTTTTAAGGTATTCCAATTTAACTTTACAAGTCCTTTAAACTTACAACAATTAAGCTGACTTTAAACATCAAGTTAAAATAAATTTAACTTTAAAAATACAGTTGAATAATGATTAACTTTCTTAATGAAATTTACGTAATTTTTACAGTGCAGGTTTACTTAGTTTTTAAACTAAAGTCAACTAATCTTAAACTGTCAACTAAACAGTCAATCATTTTTTTTCTCCTTTAGCTTAGTCTCTTTTTCACCCAAAGGAAAACCCATGCCAACATGGGGAGAACATGCAAACTACATAAATGCCAACTGGCCCAGCCGGGGCTCCAACCAGCAACCTTCTTACAATGAGGCGACAGTGCTAACCACTGAGCCACTGTGTTGCCTCTTGACTTAAAACATCAAGTTAAAATTAGTTGGTCACACTTTATTTTGATGGTCCGTTTGTTGAATTTAAGTTACATTGCATCTACTTGCCAACTAATTCTCATTAGATTATAAGTAGACTGTTAGGTTGGGGTTAGTGTAAGTTGACGTACTTGCAAAGTTACTTATAGTCAGTTAAATGTCTGTTGAAGGACTGTTAAATGTCAGTATCAACAGATATTAAGCAGACAGTCTACTAATACTCAAATAGACCAACAAAATAAAGTGTTACCAATTAGTTTAACTTAAAATAAGTTGAATCCTGCTTAACTTTCTAAATTAAGTTAATGTAATTTTTACAGTGCAGGTTTACTCACTTTTTAAACTTTCCTTTGGCTTAGCCTCTTTTTCACCCAAAGGAAAACCATGCCAACAAGGGATGAATATGCAAACTACAAAAATTCCAGCTGGCCCAACAGGGGCTCCGACCAGCAACCTTCTTGCCATGAGGTGACAGTGCTAACCACTGAGCCTCTGTGGAGCCCCTTGTCTTAAAACATCAAGTTAAAATTTGTTTAAATTAAAATAAGTTGAATCCTGATTAACTTTCAAAATTAGGTAACGTAAAAACTTACGTTGTCATGACTTTTTAGTATGTATTTTTTGTACAGTGAGGCCACACTTTTTAAACCAAAGTTAAATGATCTGTGTGTCATGACAGTCATATATATAAACTTAAGTTTTTAATTTAAAAACACTTGATTCTTAGATAAAAGATTTTCTGACAAGTAAGATCATTTGTTTTACTAACGTTTAATAATGTAAGGGTTAGTTATTTTTGCTAACCAAAATATGTTTTAACATTTTACAGTCATTCCCATTAGGTTTAAAACCATATTTTCAGAGTGTCCTGCTTTTTTAATGTGCTAAAAACGTTTTATTGCTTATGCAAATATTAAGTGAACATTCAGGAACATTCCATTTTAGCCTTTTAAATTTAGCATGAAACAGGTGGTATCAATTTTCCAAATGTTACAGATTGAACTGAAGCGTTTCAGGACAAAAGTTCTATGATTTTTGTATATAAATAATAATCTCTTTGTGCTAACTTCACAAGATCATTATGTAAAAGGATAGTTCAGCCAAAACCAAAAATTCTATGATCATTTATTTATTCTCATCACAAAAAAAGGTTCTGTCTTCTGTTGAACACAAAATAAGTTATTTTGAAAAATGTTGGAAACCTGTAACCACTAACTTCCAGAATATTGTTTTTCTTGTATGGAAGTAAATGGTTACGGTTTTCTAATCTTCTTCAAAATATCTTCTTTTGTGTTCAACCGAAAAAAAATAAAAAATAAATAAAAATGATTATTTTTTTTTTAATATTTCCCAAATGATGTTTAACAGAGCAAGGAATTTTTCACAGTATTTCCTAAAATATTTTTTCTTCTGGAGAAAGTCTTATTTTTTAATTTCGGCTAGAGTAGAAGCAGTTTTTATTTATTATTTTTTTATGATAATTTATGGTCAACATTATTAGCCTTATTAGCAATATATATATATTTTCAATTATTTACAGAACAATCCAACATTATAGAATGACACTAACTTGCCTATTAACCTAGTTAAGCCTTTAAAGGTGCCATATGTCAGTTTGACACCCAGTGGTTGAACTAGGTATTGCACTTCTGGATCAAAACAAACGCAAGCACAGATTGCCAGATTGAGGACAGGAGCGAGTGATTTAAATTGTGGTCTAAATAAAAGCAACAGCACCTGGTAGAAGGAATATTCAAAAGAAGTTTTTGTCCTAACCAACACCTCAAATTGATATATTAGAAACAGTTTCTATTTCTCACAGCTAAATAACAGAAAACTGACAATGACGACCTCAAGTAAACCTTGTGTGCTTTATTCGGTGTTTGATGCTAACAATGTGAGTTTGAATGCCGTTTTACATGTCATTTATTGCCAAATATTGAAAGCAGCAGCATATAGTTCACCTCATATCTTCAAAATAAAATAAACTGTTTGAAAATTAACTTTAGAACTAAACACACACGAGTGATTCAGCATGTACTTTTAATAATGTTAAAGAGGGTCAATATGCATTACATAGATTATAAACCTTACTATTTCGTGAGTGAGTGCATATTCTGTGCTTCTGAATGGCTGTATAAAATTTCTGTCGTGTTTCGTTTGGTGCAAACAGCCAAATTGCTTATCACTGTGTATTTCGTCACGAAGTTTGCTGATAGGACACACGGTTACAATGTAACCTGCTTACCTAATGATCCTTACGTTTGTAATATTTATATGATTTGCTAATTAATAGCCTCATGTGGGACTGAATCTGCGTCTTATTTCGGAGTCTGCTACTGTCCACCAGAGGTCCCATTTCGGTCAGGGACGAATGCTTTCATACCCTTTCTGAATGAATGAATGAATGGATGAATGAATGAATGAAATTCGCAGTTTTCCACCAAGGCAACCCGGGGTGCCGAAATATAATTGGCTAATCTGGCATTAGGCAGGTTAAAATTACCAAAACAAAGACAGCATTCTGGCACGAAAAACACATTTTCAAAGCAGAATATCTGACTTCAGCACTATTTTTCAGATAAAGTATGATCACTTAGCATGTTTCTTAAATATCTACAAACATAATATGGTATTTTTATGCTTTAGAAGAGTCAAAAACTTACACATAGCACCTTTAAATGTCACTTTAAGCTGAATACTAGTATCTTAAAAAATATAGTGAAATATTATGTACTGTCATGGATAAGATAAAAGAAATCAGTTTTTAGAAATAAGTTATTTAAGCTATTATGTTTAGAAATGTCTTGAAGTGAACTGTCCCATCAAGATCAAATTTGACATGTTTTATTACCAATACTTGAAGAATGTTTATTCAAAACACACAGGTTGCATACAGCGCTTGTTTTGTGCATTGACTTTACAGTAAAACTCTATACAGTATAGCTTACCTGCTGCTTTTGGTATGTCAACTGCTGTTAGCTGAACAAGTTAACTTGCAGCGTGGAGCCGAATAAACCCCAGCTCTCTCCCCGCAGGGTGGTCTGTCCTCTGAGTTTTCTCTTCAAGCAGCATCAAATGTGTTCAGTTTAAATGTGAAGCAGTGATTCATGATTAGAAATGCAGTTAAGTGAAAATTAAAGTGCTTAGAAAGTCTCAAACATTTAATTAAAGCACAGATAGCCCAGAAATGTCACACTCGCTCTCTTTCTGTTGCTGCATTATGATTCGCTTTCCCGTGTCTCTTTAATCCGCTGATTAGTG
>CAIGQQ010030554.1:418193-464545 GCA_903798035.1 Danio albolineatus | reverse complement strand
TTCTCTTTGTTTAACTGAAGGAAGTTTTGGCACATCCAATTGTTAATGTCATCAATGCATTGGCAGAGGCATCCAATTGTTAATGTCAATCCATGCATTACAATGCAATGGATTCTAAGTAATGGTCAAAAAACATGCAGGAGGGTCAGCTGGAGTATTTAAAACTCGTGAAAGGGTTAATACGGATGTCATTGGTCAGAGGGTTACAACATTCTTCAAAATATCTTCTTTTGTGTTCAACAGAAAAAAAAAATTGATAATGTTTTTGATCCATTTTTGAATCAAATAACTGATTCGAATGAGAATTGACTCATTAGAATTACCAGTTGATGAATCAGCCATTTGAGCTGCTTGTTTTGTACTACAGTAGTGCTATGGCTTTGCTATATATTAGTAAAGAAAAATGCTGAAGGTCTGTATGTTATTATGTATGTGCACACTCTGTAATGAAATCAAATGTCATGAAAGTAATTAACTATTTTACATGGCCAGACATTTCTCAGAACATCAGCCAATGGTCATTTGTACGCAGTGTCTGTAACTAGATGATTTTATTGATGCGATCCGTTACATTTACATCACTCTGACACATTTCAGGCTTCAGAGGAGTGATATGTGGAGTCAGAGGGAATTGGAGAAGTCAGAGGTTGGACACTTTTGGAACAGTCCCTCGAAAACTTAGGTCAGCAGGGATTAATTAGCTTTCTGAGACCCACGCAGCAGATGTCAAGGTAATCTTAGGTTGCAGACTGCAGAGGTCAATGCAATATCTCAACTCTGGAGATGAAAAGTGATCTCCCACAATCCACTGGGTGGACATACGGGGCTTCATCAGTCACAAACATGTCCACATCACTCAATGCAAATACAGAGACACACCACTTGGCGATGGCCTCATTACTCAGTTCAGGATACATATTGAGGTCACTAACTGTGGATGCTGCAACTCTAAAATGTCTTATGCCAAAAGACAAATGGCTTGCTAATATTCTACAGTAGAGACATTTGGGATAAATCAAGAATTGTCATACGATTTACACCAATTCTGAATAGATAACACAATATAATATATAATGTACTTGAGGTTCTTAAATTAATGCTTCATTGCTGCAGTCTGTGTGAATTAATCTGTTATTATTATTATTATTATTATTATTATTATTATTATTATTATTATTATTGTTGTTGTTGTTAGTAGTAGTAGTAGTAGTAGTAGTAGTAGTAGTGGTGGTAGTAGTAGCAGTAGTAGTAGTAGTAGTAGTAGCAGTAGTAGTTTTTCAATTTAATTTAATGAGTGATTAATTGACTCAACCATAAAGACTTGGGCCCAATGCCAATTCTAGTTTTGTACCTCTGCCCCTCCTCGTTTCCCTTTCCCTTGGCCCTTGAAACAGAGCGTGAAGGGGAAGGGCTTTAAATTTTAACCCTAAGAAATGGGACATCATTACAACACCAGCACACGTCATCATATGTCATCACGATCTCTTGCTTCATATGAGATCAACGATGGCGACTGCTGTACTGTTATTCCAGTTGCATTATTTTTGGCATTTATCTTCATCACGTCACTGAAGGCAATGCTGTCATGTTATCATAATGATATAATGAGGCAATAAAGTCATAACTGTAATTTTTTATTTACATCATAGCCATATTCATCTATATAAACACACAAAAACAACATTACCATTATACCAGACCATGTGAAAAGGTCATTCCTAGCCGCTAGATCTTTCTGACAGGGTATTAGAGTGTTATCGAGTGATTAAAGCATGATGGTAAAACATGAACGTCGTTATGAATGTATTAAAACATATGCATGATGTTGTAAAAATTGGTAATGATGACAAAAAATACACATTTGTGCATCTCCTGACTTCCATGTGCAGTCATGTTGTCATTGTAGCTGGTGTATTCAGGGGAATTTTTGTAACCCCTGGTTTCGAGTGTGGTCCTGAAAAATGTCAGTTTCAGGGGCTATCTAGCCATTCCTCTTAGCCCTACGCCTTCAAACTAAAGAGAATTGTGTGAGGAGAAGGGCTAAAGCAGGGGTTGCCAAAGTTTCCAGATGCAAAAAACAAAACATGGTCGTGGGCCAAATTTTACAATTTCACAGACACGCACATATATATATATATATATATATGTGTGTGTGTGTGTGTGTGTGTGTGTGTGTGTGTGTGTGTGTGTGTATGTGTGTGTGTGTGTGCATGGTATTATTATGGAATTATTTTCTACATTTTAAAATCATAATATATATTTTACTCACCATAAACTCTGTTAATGTGAACAGTGATGTTGTGCTTTCGATTTCAGAATTGATGCCAAGTCAGTAGTGAGTCGTGTAGTAGATATACGTAGCAAATCACAGAGGTGGCTGTCAGTTAGATTGGTTCTCAATAAACTTTTGTTTAGATTCATCAGTGAAAATGTTTTTTCACCTATATATGTGGAGCCAAACAGACTCATAATCCTTTTTGAGTGGCGTTTCATCAGGGGAAATTTTGATGAATCCAAACTCTTGTAAAACTCAGACATTTCCTGCACTCACTGTTGATTTTGCTTTTTCTTGATTGTGCCATGGCTCACCAAAACGTGGTTATCAATTATGTTTCCCTCAGTTTGGTCGGTTCGTTTTACAGTATGTCATAACAGAAAATGCTGCCTAATTGAAGGCACGTGATAGCGACAACCGGTGGTTATTTATTGAATTACGTTTATTTTTGTACAGCGGCCAGATTCTATTAATATTTATAAAAAGCCTCAGGGGCCACCACTAAACTGATTGCGGGCCGCAGATGGCCCGCGGGCCGTAGTTTGGACACCCCTGGGCTAAAGGGTAAAATTGGGATTGGGCCAGATCTTGCCAAACGAGTGACCATTCTGAACAAATCTATTGAATGAATATGATTCTGTTATAAAAACATTTAATATATACATCAGTATAAATATAAATGTGTTAGTACATTTACATGACAACAATGTACTTTAAACTGAAAACATTTGCATTTTTACAATTTGTACACTGACGTTATTAAAATAGTTGTTCAAAATGACAAGAAATGCTAAACTTATTGTGTGTTAGATTTGGTCTGCCTAACCAAAAGCTGGCAATGCCACTTTGTAAAGAAATATTATGCATTTGTGCACATATTAAATATTATTTTCAAAAACATTATTAGTGTTCTCAAAAGTTGCCATTTTCAGGTCTCCAAATGCCTTTTTGGAAAAAATAGAATGTGTCAATTTCTGCTCATTTTACTTTGAACTATAACCTTGAGATCAGTGTTTATATTCAAATTATAAACGTTTATGCAAGTACTAATATACTAGTATATTTTATGCTGTTACTTTTGTAACATGTAAATGTTTGAAAAAACAAGAAAACTACAACTGAAGGCTTATTTACTGGCATTATAGGTTCCATTAATAATCTTTCACATCCACTGAAACTTTTCATTCATTTTGTATTAAGTTCTTACATGAACGTGTTATTTTGAATGTTCCTCTCAATTAAAAGTGATTTGAGCAAACAAACAATGATGCTTTTATTGCATCACAGCAAAAATCCCTTCTTCAAACCCTCCTTTATCTAAGAGTTATTTATCGAAAACAGAAATTTAAATAAAATAAAGTTGCCTTTTCCTCTTTAGATATTTTTATTCACTTCTATAAAAAAAATAAATACTATCAGTCATGCTACAACACTGAATTCAGTAGCCATGTCATACAGAACTACACTCTCTATTCTTTTTTCCGCTTGCTGGAAAATCCATTGTACCCTTTTCTCATCTTGACCCTCTCGAGTGAAAGTGCACGGCTCCACAGTGCTGTGCAACTAATGAGTCCAAAAATGTAGCCAGACACTCACTCACCACAGGAGGCTTGAAATGACCATCCTCAGCATTCAGCTTCATATGTGCAGCTCTCCCACTTAAAATGCACCAGTCAAATCCACCAATTAATATGTTTAGTACAACCTTGATGGGAGACATTTATTTAAAGTCCTTGAATGAAAGGAAAAGAAATGATAGGCTGCTTTCTGCTGCTGGAATTTTAGCACTGCTGATTCCGTTTCAAAAATGTCGAAACTCTTGAATTATAGCTGGCTAAACTTAAGTGATGGGGATTAGAGCACAGCTTGCATGTACTTGATAATACAGGAGAAAAGGAAAGGTTTTCAATAGTTGTGTGCAATAAGGCAGTAAGGTGATTTCTTTTTGTATTTTTTTCTTATCCCCCCTACTTTTTTCCTGCTTTGTAATGGGTTGTCGTTTTCAGCTCACCTCAGAAATGTCATATCCATCTTCTGCCTGCCTGAGAGTTTCTAACACCCAAACACTTCCTCCACGAGCTGGCCTGTCAGCCTAAAAGCTTCCCTCCTTCATTGTGATAACGCAATCGATAAAATGGAAGCAACAGTTCCTCCTCCTCCTCCTCTTCTTCTTCTGAGCTGCATTGAACTGCTTTATGTAAGATACACTCGAGCAGATATATAGATTGTAGGATACAGCTATTAACATTTGAAGAGGGAGAAGGATGGTTTATTCTGAAATGAGTCGAAAGGTCTGGGGGAAAAAAAAGTACTTGTTATACAAGAGTTTTGCCACAGAGAGGTGCTGTAATGATCAACCCTGCTGGATCCTTTGCATTGTTTTGAAATCACCTGCTGTTAGTTTTATTAAGCAAAAGTCAGACTCTGTGTGTCTTTTTATCTCCGCATTTATTATTTTGTGTCAGTTATCTGTCAGAGAGCAACATGAAGTGACTTACAGAGTAACTCGATTTGCAACATTAACTCAAGGCATTTCATTACATACTGAATGACGAAATCGAAAGATGAACGAGCTACAACGATGAACATCAGGGCTTCTTCCCTCTCACCCAATTCTTCAGCTAAATTGCCATATAAAACTATGAATATATGCATGGATTTGTTAAATAATGCATAGGGTTTCAGGAATTTCATAATTATAAAAGCATTTATCCCAATATGTTGGCCCTGTGTTCAACGGGTATTAAGATGTACACTGTAAAACCCAAAAAGGTAAGGTAACTCAAACCATTTGAGGAAACCGATTGCAACAAACCATTTAAGTTCTAAAACTAATCCTAATGAGTATTGTGAACTTAATCCATTTGAGTAAAGGAAGCAATTTTAGCATAGAAAACCCAATAAATGAAGAGAACTTAAACCAACTGAGTACTGTAAAACCCAATAAGTTAAGGCAACTCAAACCATTTAAGTAAACCGATTGCTACAAACAATTTAAGTTCTTAAACTAATTCTAATGAGTACTGTGAACCTAATCCATTTGAGTAAACAAAGCAATTTTTAGCACAGTAAAACCCAATAAATGAAGAGAACTCAAACCAGCTGAGTACTGTAAAATCCAATAAGTTAAGGCAACTCAAACCATTTAAGGAAACCGATTGCTACAAACAATTTAAGTTCTAAAACTAATCCTAATGAGTACTGTGAACTTAATACATTTAGGTAAACAAAGCAATTTTAGCACAGTAAAACCCAATAAATGAAGAGAACTCAAACCAACTGAGTACTGTAAAATCCAATAAGTTAAGGCAACTCAAACCTTTTAGGGAAACCAATTGTTACAAATCATTTGAGTTAAAGTAATCTATGAGTACTGTGAACTTACTCCATTTAAGTTGAAGTAATGAGATATTTAATTAACTCATTACCTTCAACACTGAGTTCAGTTGAGTAGTATTAACTTTCAGTAAATTTTGAGTTAACCACACTCAGTTCATTTGATAAAGTTGACTGTTGCGTTTTACAGTGTACTTAAAATTGATGATTCGTTCATTCATTTTCCTTCGGCTTAGTACCTTTACTTCTTAGGGGTTGCCAGAGAAGAATGAACCGCCAACTTATCCAGCATATGCCCATCCACCCCCAACCCAGTACTGGGAAACATCCATGTACTCTCGCTTACAACCAATTTAGCTTATTCAATTCACCTATACCACATATCTTTGAACTATGGGGGAAACCAGAGCACCCGGAGGAAACCCACACGAACACAGGGAGAACATGCAAACTCCACACAAAAACACCAACTGGCCCAGTCAGGGTTCGAACCAGCGACCTTCTTGCTGTAAGGCTAAGCACTAAGCCACCGTCCAACCATTAATTTGATCACAGGTATTTTCAATTTGTCTCTTACGATCACTTTTCTAATAAGGGAGAGTATGGATGGATGTTAAGTAAAGTCTTTTTTTAATCTTTAAATCTAATATTGTGAAAAAAGCTGCACTCTTTATGGTAATAAAATGAATGAATAGATATAATTATGAACCTGATGTGACTTAGATGCAGTGTTGAGTTGCAGAGCTTGTGCAATTTTGTTATTGTGAAAAAAAGTCCAGTACATTTTTACAATATTTACATATTTATTTTAATACCCCTTCACAGCAGCATCAGTGGCATTATGATGTTTGCTCACAGAATACTGCTGATAAAGATTTATCCTCAAACGAAGAAAAAAGAAGAACTGTGCTGTGAATATTTCAGGATATTTAGAGTTTGTCTAATAAACTGATTTTTAAATGTGATTGGTTTGCTGGTTGGTTGTTTGATTGATTGATAATTGCAAGTTAGTTGATATTAAACAGATATACTCTACTAATACTCTAATTACTGCTTGTTCACATTTACTTGAAAAGTTACTAATGGTCAACGGAATATCTAATGGGGTCCATCAATATAAAGTATTACCACAATCCTGATTTCTGTTGTATTCTGAGAGCAAGGGCGATTATGTAATCCTGTGTTCATGAAAGCAAACAACAAGGCCTTTGGCAGTGATAAATGCCTGATACCATCAGGGTCTTTATACCTTTAATCCGTTTGGTCTCTTATACCAAAAAAGGATCAGTGTGTGAAGAAGAACACATCTTAAATACAGAGATTATCCTTTTAAAAGCAATGTTAACAGCCTTAAAGGTCAAGTGGCTTACATTTGACTTACAAACCTGGTCTATTTAAAAACCTTCATCAAAGGTGAGGTTTTAAAGGAATAGTTCACCCAAAAAATGAAAATTCTGTTATGGTTTGCTCATCCTTCACTTGTTCCAACCCTGTTTGAGTTTCTTTGTCCTGCTGAGCTCAAAGGAAAATATCCTGAAAAAAAGTAGCCATTGACATCCATTGTATTTCTTTCCTTCATTTCATTCATTTCCTACTATGGATATCAATGGCTGTTTTTTTCCAGCATTCTATTTTTTCAACGGGAGAAAGGAATGCATAAACATTTAGAGTCACTTGAGGTAATATACAGTAAGTAAGTGTGAGTAAATGATGAGGACATTTTAATTATTGGGTGAACTGTCTCTGTAGAAAAAAGATAAAATAAAGCAAGACTCTAACAGCTCTCAATCCTGAAGTGTTAAACATTACGCTAGACTTCAAGCAAATCCCAGTTTAACAATGCAAAAATGTATTTTCTGAAAACCCCTTTGCCAAACAATCAAAGGGAGCCTGGAAAAAGCAAGGCTGCTTAAAATCCACATTCAAAACAACCCTGTTCATGCTTAGGGCTGAGTTAATTATGGACAAAGTCATGCTTGGGTCTAAGCCAAAAGTTTGCCCTACTGAAATCAAAAATTAATTGGCTGTCTGAAAAGGCATTTGTGCACTTTTCAAACATGTCACACAAAATCCCAATCCTAAATTGCATCAGGGACAATAGCACAAAATTAAAATAAATCTTATGGCATCGTTCGTAGATAGTTTTTAAATTGACTACAGAAGATGAAAGTAGTGGAATAAATATGCACACTCAATATAAAGAAGTCTGCACTCCTTCAGGTGATCGTCGTTCTAAATAAAATACACACCGAATGCTAATTTCCATTGTCATATGCAAACGTAAAATATCGCTTATATCTGACGTTTCAGCATTTATGTTCTAAAAACAGAAACACGTTAAGAGAAGGATAATATTCTATGAATGGTCCTTTAAAGAAATACTCCACTTTGTTTGGCTCGCATCTGGAAGCGGCACTTACTGTAGCTTAGCTTAGCATAAATCATTGAATTGGATTAGACCATTAGCATCTTGCTCAATTTACAAAATAAGCATTTTGATAGTTGTCCCATTTAAAATCTGACTTTTAGTTACATTGTGTACTAAGACTGATGGAAAATGAAAAGTTTCTAATTTCTAGGTCGACATTGGTATAGGAACTACTTTCATACTGATGTAGTAATCAAGGAACCATAGCTGCAGCAGGCGCAATGATATTAATACACAGATTATAACTGGTGGTGCAAATGTAGGTCATATTTCCAGGCGCTGCATACAGTAATATAATTGTGCCTGCTGCTGCAATGACATGGGAACAAAACTCCTTGATTATAATGCCAGAGTAGTTCCTAGTTACATTGGCCCAAAATTAGCACCTTTTCATGTACCGTCAGTCTTAGTGTACAATGTAACTACAGAAGCGTTAACTCTTAAATATGACAATTACTGAAACTCTTTAGTCATTTTTGAGTGAGATGCTAATGGTCTAATCTGATTCAATGAACTATGCTAAGCTAAAAGTACTCCCGCTATACCTGTAGATCAGCTGAATGGATTTAAAAACAGGGCAGATGTGAGTGTTCCTTTAAATTTCAGCTTTCACCTTGATATATTTATACTTTTGTCCTTTGAATGATGCTGATATTAAAGTCAGGCTTTGTTACGCCTCATAAAATGCGAAACGTTAATTCAAAAACTTTTCGGCAAACAATGAGTCATGAGTCACGAGCGTTAATCTGTTAGCTAATTGTTCATTAATTATGCCATAAATCACCGTGACTCTGACAGTTCGTCCCAATTTATAACATCACGCATGAGAAAACCTCGTCGGGTTTTGTGCACCTTTCTCATGGTTAGCGTGCTTTGAGCTAATCTTCTCCCGCAAACAAAAGCTGGAGGTGAGGCGAGTAGTGGAACGCTCATTAACCATTACACAAATATGCCCTCAACACACCTCACATGAGCAGAAAAACCAACCAAGCTCTTGCAGATCGTGACAAATATCAGCAGAATACTAAGCAGAATCACCTGCATCGAGGCCAGAAGGGTTGTTCTGCTTAGCTATGCTTTGACTGGAGCTGTCAATTTCTTCAAAATGTAACTGTGTTAATTATGTGCTATCACAATAAATCACATATATTGTGTGTAAATGCTTTAAACATATTATTGACCTTATTTTGCAATGCAGTTGCCATTGGGAGAAATGACTAGGAATATTAAATGGCAGAAAATGGTCAAACTTGCTCTACAAACAAGTGTGTTCAAGTGTGTGCTATAGAGACAACGTAGAATGATATCAGTTTGCAACATCAAGCAGCATAATAAGCTGGTTTTGATGTCTAAAAATGAAAGTTACTTGCAAGTAAATGAGACCGCAAGTCTCGAGCCAAAAAAATTCAAATGGCTGTGTCCACTCGAACGTGAAGAATTAGGTCAATTTTATTTAATTCAATTCAAATTCTATATCGCTTTTACGATGTAGATTGTCAATACAGCTTCACATAGAAGATTAAAGTGAATTGAAAGAGTGTCAGTTTAGTTTTCAAAGTTTAAGTTCAGTTCAGTGTGGTTGCTGAGAGTCCAAACACTGAAGAGCAAATCCATCAATGCGCAGCTCTACAAGTCCCAAACCATGCAAGCCAGCGGCGAGGAATAAACTTCACCAAAAAACCTTGAGAGAAACCAGGCTCAGTTGGGCACGACCATTTCTCCTTTGGCCAAATGTCTTGCAGTCTAGGCACCGGAGGCTGGAGAACGCTGGACGCCAGTGAAGACTCATCTGTCCCTGGAGTCTCACAGGAATCAGTCTCATGCTCTCCAATCCTCCATGACCACAACAGCAGCTGCTCAGGATACGGCCTGGTCCAGGATTATGGTGTCTGAGGCTTGGACATTATCAATATGCTTTAGGTTGTTTTACCATTGTTAGAGTGCAAACATTGTGGTAATCAAGTGAATTTTGTGTTACAGGGTGCTAAAATAGTACATATACTGTACAGCTGATGACAACTTTTAGATACTAATTTTTATATACATATTACCCAAGTGCTGTTTAACAGAGAAACTATTGTAAAGACAACACTGTTTTCTTGTTGTCATGTAAATTCCATGAGTGCAAACCCGAGTGGACAATAGACCAATTAGAAGACAAAACAAACTTTGATGAGACTCACAGGCCTAGCCTTTCGCATTTGCATGAATGCCTAATTTGCGTCGTTCATCCGGACCTGACGAGCAGCCATGTTATTAAGCTCTGAGATCATAAAAAAAAGCTCTGAGATCACTAATATGCATGCCTCATGTTGCATTTGATAAGCAACAACGCTTTCTGGTGAGACATCAATGATATTTTCTTCCCTAAGTTGTTTTAAGTGTATATTTCACTTACTTTGCTTGTAGGACTTTTATTTTGAAAACGCGAGCGCCAATAGACCGTTTTCAAATATCCAGGTTTCTCAGTAGCAGAAGTTGTCAGATTTGGGTAAACCAAGACCTAAAGCAGGCAGTGAATACAACAAAAATTCTTTTACAATCTTATTTGCTCAAATAATAAAAGAATGCTATAAAGACTTTCAGAAAAAGGAAAAAAAAAAAATGTGTGAGACTGATGACGGCAGCCAGAAATCACTGTCCTATCCCATGACACTCCACTAGAAACGCCTCGCACAAACGGTAATTCGTTTTTGGTAATTTGAAGCAAAGATGATATACTACATAAATACATATAAATGTTCATAGTTTTTTTGAAAAAAAATCAGAATATTAAATACTTTCAGGATTTAAGATTAGAATGACCGTTAAACGCGTCATAACAGGCTTGTGAAAAGGGTCCATTTGCTTACTGTGCGATACTAGGCAACAACAGCTCGAGGCACATTCAAACTGGCCTCAGGATGCAAAATGCAAGATACAGATTACACATTTATTCATATCCACTCTGAGGACGCATAAGGTATGTTTATTTGCATCTTTTGTTAATTTATCGTGTATTGTAAGGTTTGATGCGTATGTTTCAAACACATGATGAATCATGTCAAATCACTCAGCTCAACTGTTACAGTATGTGTTCATGCAGAGATTGGTATTAATTTCTGGCTGTGTTTTCTTTGACTATAGCTTGAAAATATAACGCCATCTTTATCACTCTCTTTTGTCAAGCTTAATTAGAATTTAGCATTTATCCACGACAGATCTGGTGAAAAAAATATGATCAAGTTGAACCAAGTAAGCTTAATGAATGAATGAATAAATTAATGAAGGCATTATCTTCAAGAATTCAAATTATTTTGGAAGTTATGTTTTCAGAAATGGAAAAAAACGTTAGGGTCACACTTTATTTTGATGGTCCGGTTGTTGAGTTTAAGTTACATTGCATGTACATGCCAACTAATTCTCATTAGATTATAAGTAGACTGTGAGGTTAGAGTTAGGGTTGGGGTTACGGTTAGCGTAAGTTGACATCTACTTGCAAAGTTTCTTTTAGTCTGTTAAATGTCTGTTTAGCAGCAGTATCAAGAGATATTAAGCAGACAGTCTACTAATACTAAAATGGACCCTTAAAATAAAGTGTTACCAAAGTTAGAAACAGTATTAGGAAATTTTTGACTATCTTATTAAGAATCTTTAGCGAAAATGATTTTAAATGAATGTTATTCTAGCCGTAATACACCACAGACAACAAACTTCTCACTTTCCTTCATTTTCCTCCCTTCTTTATCAGGGTCGCCACAGTGGAATGATCTCTCAAACATGAAATTAACAAACATAATAAATCTTGGCTTAGAAATTTCTGACAGGCGTTTTAACATATTCTAATAGCATCATACCAAAGGTCACTGAATACAGAGTAAAACGTTCATCAAACGTTGATTTATGTTTTAATACTTCAAATCTAGTTTTTATTTATCCTTTCTGCTCATTATTTGTTAATGACCACAGTTCAATGGCTCCAGCTTAACATAGTTATTTACGGTTATTTCCAGAGTGGAGAACATCAAAGCATTACCTCGGTGTGCTCATGGTTGTATATAAATGTCGGGCCGGAATAGATGGCTATAATAAGATTTTTAATTTCAGGTATGGTTTTATAACCGTGATTCATTATACACCGTGTCACAGCAGAAATTCATGTAGGACAGTGTATTAATGACATGCGGCCTGTTCCCTGCAGGCACACATGCTGTGCTGAACACGACTGTGCCGGAGCCAGATTTCACACACTTTAGCATGTTGACAGCGAAATGGAAAGTAGAGCATATGTAAACAAATGTCTGACTGGAACTGATTTAAAACATTCTTATAGAGGTCCAAAATTCCAGGGCACTGATATTCGGTAGAAATGAAATTATTAGCCTTTAAAAAGTTTCAAAATTTAATCAAAGACTGAGGTCCAGATACACGCTGACCATTTTGACTTTCCTTTTCATGTCTCAGACGTGATTTGCAAAGGGAAAGAACATGCAAAGTTCCCTTACATGTTCTCATAACAACTCATCCCACAAAAAAAATCATACAACCTCAAGATTTACTAGCTGCTGATTAAAAATAATGTGGTAACAGACAATTTTCAAGTATAACTTTACTGTTTGCATCTTCAACTTTTTTGGAAGCTACAACAATGTACTGCAGTTTGCTCAATCTATGGAGATGTACAAACTTCTTGGTGTACAGCATGTGGTCATCTATTATACCAACTGTGGTCCTGACTTGAAGAAGCTTCTTACACATTATGAATCAGAAGGGATACTGGAGATTGTTTCAAGGCCTATCGACAAGTTTCTGAATCGCTCCACAGGCTGGGATTTTCAGGAACACAAGGGTGATATCCATTATTATGGTCAGTTAGTAACACTCAACGAGTGCATCTACAGGCACATGTATCAATCCAAATATGTTCTTCTGAATGACATCGATGAGATCATCATCATGCCATACAAGTACACAAATTTTAATTTAATAATCTTCAGATATTTTCCAAGTGATTTTTAACAGAGCAAGATCATTATTCATTGTATTTCCTATTATTTTTTTCTACTGGAGAACGTGATATTTCCACACCACCTTCAGTGTGCAGCATTCACTTGGATGATGTGACGGCTGCCACAGGACAACGGCAGCAGTGTCCACACACCAGCTATTGGTGGAGTGGAGGGACAGTGATACAGCCAATTTGGTGGATGAGGATGATTTGGAGGCCATCATAAGAGTTGATAGAGGAAATTTGGCTAGGACACCGGGGTTACACCCCTGCTCTTTACGAGAAATGCCATGGGATTTGTTTGGGTGCTACAGCTGAATAAATGTAATTTAGAAAACAAGAGTTAATCTGCATTTTGAGTTAACAATGATTTAGTGGCTCACATTCATAGTCATTTAATTAATTACTGATCATTTTTATATCTTATTTATAGTATCATATCTGGGGCGCCACGGTGGCCGAGTGGGTTGCACGTTCGCCTCACAGCAAGAAGGTCGCTGGTTCGATCCCCGGCTGGGCCAGTTGGCATTTCTGTGTGGAGTTTGCATGTTCTCCCCGTGGTTGCGTGGGTTTCCTCCGGGTGCTCCGGTTTCCCCCACAGTCCAAAGACATGCAGTACAGGTGAATTGGGTAAGCTAAATTGTCCATAGTGTATGTGTGTGAATGTGTATGTATGGATGTGTTTCCCAGAGAGGGGTTGTGGCTGGAAGGGCATCCGCTGCGTAAAACAAATGCCGGATAAGTTGGCGGTTCATTCCGCTGTGGCGACCCCGGATTAATAAAGGGACTAAACCGAAAAGAAAATGAATGAATGAATGAGTATCATATCTATAATATATAAAATCATATTTCAATTTTACTAAAAACAGAAGAACTAGACATAAAACAGAAAACACTAACCAAAAAATGTCAACATTTGGATTCTACCGTGATATACTCAAACTATGTTTGTGTGTGGCTTCAAATCTCCTTTTTGTAATGTCTCTTTGATGAATTTCTTATTTAAGTCATAACTTTATAGTATTTATAAAAAAATTAAAAAAAGGAGTTTTATTATATTTTTCAGGAGTTTTATTATAGTTATCTGTGGTGATCTCTACATGTACACAGGTATAAATAACTAAATTCACGGCGAAATGATTCAACTCGAGCTGAAAATTTTATAGGTGAAAAAACATCCCGTGAGTGACGCAGTGCTGGTGTGAACAAAGCATTAGAGTATGCCTTATTGGAGAAAGGAGATAGCAGCGCAACACTGATATCATGAGGCAAAAACAGCTGTTTAAGTGACCACAATGTAAGTTTCTGTAAGTCTTCGTTTTGAGAGTTGAGAGTCTGAGAGTTTTGGTTTCAGTCCATGATACTACATTTATGTTGTGGACGAATGGCCAAACAGTGAACAAATAAACAAAAATGTATGTGTGGCAAAGGCCTGAAACTATACAGTACATTTAAGACTGTTTTTGTAACTTGGATAGTAAACAGTAAACAAAAAGTGACTTAAGAAGTAACAAAGTACATTAAAGCTACATTACATTAAGCTACATTAAAAAAATGAGTAACAATTTTTTTTGAAGGTCCATTTGAGTATTAGTAGACTGTCTGCTTAGTCCTTCAACAGACATTTAACTGACTATAAGAAACTTTGCAAGTACTTTGTCAACTTACACTTACCCTAACTCCAACCCCAACCTAACAGTCTACTAATAATCTAATCTATTTGCGTTGGGACAATGTGAAGGAATTGTGTGTAACCCAGTGTCTATTTGATACTGTAAGATTAAATATATAAAAGTAATATTGTCAGAATTCACAGCATATTAATAGCCATCACTGTAAAACATAACTTTTTCCTCTCACAAAGTGCCATTGCATAGCAGCAGTGACTAACCAGCCCATGCTAACCAGACAAACCCTGACCCTCATCATCAAAGAGTCTGTGCGTCTTATTATCCAGCATGGATGTGCTCCAGCCTTCTATTAATGCATCGACAGTCCAGTGACCTGGATAGAAACTGATGAAAAAGATCAATCTTCATATCCCGCAAAGATGATGGAAACAGGTCAGGCGTGAAGTTCTGCATTGCGAGTGCGGAAAGCACTTTTTAAAAGGCTTTTTATTGCGGTTTATGCTAAAGACGGAGTGCATTTAACCTGCAGGCTCGAAGAAAACAAATCAATTAATTATGGTAATGGATAGTCCTGCCGTCCCGTTCACCTCAGTCCCAAACCATCAGTTTTACAGTCAAGTAGTCGACCGCCGTCGGCCAAGCACTGAATCGCTAAATAATTCTGACACCTTTGTGTTAAGCGTGGCTCATTTTAAAAGCAAAGTTTCAGCAGCGGCTATTAAACTTCCTTATTATGATTATAAACAAGAATAATTACTCAGTCAAGACCACCGATACCTCCTGCAGACCTCACTGCATTAAATAAGATTCCTCTTCTTTCTCTGCTGTGGAACTGTGTTAATGGATGCAGTTAAACAACCACGGCAGGTCAGAGGAAATTGGTTATTTTAAGACATTATTGTGTACAGTTTAATATTTTTTATAGTTAGTTTTCAACAATTAAGATATAGATATTACAGATGAAGCACTTAGATGATATATTTAATGCATAAATTAGACATTTTTTTGCAGAATCTTTAGATTTTTAGATTTCAGGAACAACATATATGTAATTTATTAGCATATTTTTCTTTTAAAGTATTTATAAAGAATTATATATTGAATATATAATGTGTAGGATTAAACGTGTGTATTTCTGTGTATACAGTAGTCAACATTTGAAGTAGATCAAAAAGTTTTCCAAAATTGTGCTAAAACAAGAATATGTATTGTTTTATAGTTTTTAGGTCAACTTTGATGAACTATTTTAATCCACTTTAAATGTTGACTACTTCACACACACACTCTGTCACAATCACCTGCAATCTAGCCTGTGCAGATCGCTGGAGAACTACGCATATGCCACTTTAATGAACTACAACTCCCAGAAGTCTTTGCACTCACACACCAGTTTCTGATTCCCCCTGATTACATACACACAACTGGAGGCTCATGATGGACTAATAACCAGGACTATAAATACAACTCTCTCACACACACACACACACACACACGGCCGAGTCTCGTTAGCCTCCTTGTTTAGCCTTGCCGTGCTTTTGACCCTTGCCTTGTTTGTTTTCAGTTTTCAGTTGTTTTGCCAGCTGTGCTTATCTTTCGCCTGTTTTTCTGACTATGTTTTGGATTTTCTGCATGCTACTGTTTGTCCCCGTTTTGACCATTGCCTGCCAGATGATTCTGTTTAATAAAGCTGCATGTGGATCCTCACCTCCGTACGTACAATTACGGACCCCTATATACATTTCTGGAGAATGCCAAATATGTCCCAGGAGGTAAATTATTTATTGCAGTTTTTGTTTTCGCAAATCCTTTTTCAGATCTCAAATTTTTACACGCCTGCTCTTTTCGCGTAAATCCACCAGAGGCTGCTGTTGACTGACTCACTAACTGACCAACCAACTAATGCCCTATCTATTCCCTTCCCTAAACCCAAACAACAGTGTTTTCAAAAGCAATCCAGAAAAAGAAAAGCCCTAGCGGCAGCCTGATTTTTACCATGTTTTCAGATTTTACCACATTCTCACCCCGTTTTTTACTTGATTGTTTTATCTTTTTGGCCTTTGTTTTTGCCTAACCTGTTTTCTGGAACAGTTTTTTACCCAGTTGCCATGGTCAACTCCGCTCTGCATGTCAAATCCTCGGACGTACAAAGCGAGGTACTGGAATGCATTTAAAACGCAGACAGCCATCTTGAATATCAACTACAGTTATATTTATATAACCATGTCATAAATAAATGTATAGTCAGACAGCGGCATGTGTGGTTTTTCTATATGTTCATCTTAATATTCTCTGTTATGAGGTTGTGCCTCTCAGACCAGGTCTGTTATATGTAATCGATAAATAATCTGGCTCTGCTCAGCCTCTCTGTCATCCATCATCCAGCTCTCCTCATCCTCTAGTGCTCAGTCCCCAGCCTCATGAGGGCCCCAAACAGACAACAGTGCTTTATTAGGCCATGCAACGACTGGGAAATTTGAGAAACCAATCTACGGATGAGGAAAGAAGAAGAAGCCTAAATCTCCAGCGACTTATTTGCTCAGGAATAATAATGATGCTAAGAAGAGAACAGACACGAGAGGACAAAAACAGAACGGTTTGATAACATGCCTGAACACACAGTAAATATTTTTAAGATAATTTTAAGATTTTTTTAGGATTCATTGAGATCATTTATGTTATGTAAATTTTTGCCACTTTTTTGGAATGTGTAATAGAATAGTAATAATACTATAGTTGAATTTAGCATGCCATACAGATGTTTACAGTTCAATGTGTTCCTACTGTCACCGCAAATACTGCGGCACTTTATCTGCAAAATGCACCTGCAGCTTTTGACCGCTGGGTGGATAACATCAACGCGCAATTTTCAGTGTGGAAGCTTTGCCTTTTCATAATTCTATACAAAACTGCTGTTACACCTAAAAACATTTTACTAATTCCTTAGTCCCACGGCGGCACCACACACGGCGGTAGTTGTGATTTTGAACTGTCACTCAATGTAGTTGGCCACTAACGTCAAACATGCCATGATGTGTCTTACGCCTCAAAGCTTTGATCTAATTTTAGGTTAATCAAATGATTTATGCTCACCAAGCTTACATTTATTAGATCTAAACTCAATAATAATAATGATAATAATTACAAAAGTGTTGTGGTTAAACACTGTTTTAAAAAAATACATACTATATAGGGAAAATAAGAACATTTTATTAGAAAACTCTGCTCTGTTATACATCACATGGGAAATATGAAAAAAAAACTAAACTAAAATTCAAAAGGAGTGCTTTTAATCATAACTGTGATTGTGTATTTTTTAAAAATAATACATAATACATACAATAATACATTAATTTTCATGGACGAAAACGTTCAATAAACATTATTTTACAAGACACTTAATTTAAAAAAGTCTAATAATAAGTTCCTGCTGAGATTTCGAAGATTTTGAATAATCATGTTTAAAAAAAAAAAAAAAAGTTAAGTCAGAGCTATTTGGTAGGTGTGCAATATAAATACCATAATGCTCCTTGGCTAAGTTATCTTTAAACACAAAATATTTGGCAAATATGTGTATGCCTACACATATTTAAGAAACATGCTAAGTGAACATAATTGTTTATTAAAAAACACAATGCTAAAGTAATTTATTCTTATTTGAAAAAACAAAACAAAAAAACATTCAGGGTGTATGCATGGTTGTCTTGAACAATGCCCAGGTGTGACTGTCCCTCCTCCCCTCACTTTCCATGGACCAGTTCATTTTTCGCCTTCTGAGCCTGAGCACGCTTACGTCATGCGTGATGCGGCTGATCAGTTTAACAGAAAAGAAACGCTCTCGCTTCGTACAGAGATTGCATATTGTTTTATGTTATTTTAAGTTGTTTGGGATGCAGTGAAATATTTTGCTGAACAGATCCATCATTTTTGACACTCAAATGTTCATGAAAGTCCTGATGCTGCAAGTATTGGGAGGTTTGCTGTAGGTGCAGCTGACATGCAGCGAGGGGTTTGTATCTTTAATAAACTATGAGAATTTGCGTTCATTGAAAAGCAAGAATGATTAATAAATCCATACAAACACTGCCTTAAAGGTGATGTCGGGTCTTCAGTTTCGTGCTCAGGTGCGCTTTGCACTCATAATAGCAATGTTCACGAGTAAATAGACAGGTGAACATTTTTAGTTAACTCAATTGCGCATCGAATTCGCTTCAAAATAAACGCGGATTCGCATCATGGGCAGGGCTTCTGTCTGCCCGGTGACTCCAGCTTCGTTGCTAAATGACTAACATGGATTTTATTAAGAGAGTAGCTGTGCTTTAAGTGCTTTATGAAGGCTGAAAAACAGCGTAGATATGTTCGGCGTCATGCTAGTCCGAGTCTACTAGATCAGTGTTTCTCAACATTTTAACATTTTAACATTTTTAGTGGGTCGCGGAGTGTGTGTAAAACAATAATTTTTAACTTATTTTGCTTATACCAGACTTTTATTTTGAAATGCGCTCGTTTTTACTTTGTAATATTTCTATAATTTGTAACATTGTCAAATGACAGCAATAAAAAATTGTTTATTTGTAAGTCTTGGTGATTTTCTTATGATTTATCTGTCACTACTTGTGTATGTTAACAAATAAATACAAATTAATTAATTATAATTCCTAAAATTATAATATAGTTCTTAAAAATTTGGGTCGCGGCTTGATGACCATGTAAAATGTGGGTCCCATGGCCAAACCAGTTGAGAACCACTGCACTAGATCCTTTCAGAGGTGCACCCAGCTCTATTTGTTCATCTACTCCTCTAAAAACTGTACATGGATGACAGAAACTTTCTATGGGGCTTCAGACTGAGCTAAGCCCAATTTGAAGAACTGTTGTCCGGTGTCAGCAAGAGGATTTCCTCTCGGGACACCAACATCAGGCACTACGTCATAATCACTATCCTACAAGAGCAAGCTCATGATTGCTTAACGAGGCACGAATGTCCACAGAAGTTCAGATTTTCCAACTCGTGCCGCTACATTCGAGCGAATCGCCTCATTTGCACCATCTCATTCACGCAAAACACACCGCTGCATGTCTGTTTGCATCTTTGCATGGACTTGTAAATCACTCGCGATTGATGCTTCATCCGCGTCTGGTGTGAACACAACATAAGGCTCAACCGCCAGGCACCCTGATTTCTGTTGGTGTCATCAATCTGGCAACCTGCATGTGGGCTGGGTGAACCCTCTCCAATATTTAAAATTTGGACTGCATTACTTAATTCAACCACTACAATCCTACATACCACACTTTGAAATGGCTTATTAGTTTTAAGTGACAGTAGTTTTTCCACTTTTTTCCCCCCACTCAGTCTATTAGAGTCATCCATCTTTCCTTTTACCTGTCTCCATCTCTCTCTCTCTCACTCTCACTCATGGCCGTAATGCCAGAGTATCTAAATAAGGTAATCAGACTGCAGTTGTCTTCCATCCCCAGCGTCTGAGCTCAACTAATCCCACTCTGCTCTTCGCTAACAAGACACTGATCTGAGGTCTGCCGGGGACTTAATGAAAACTGGATTGCTTGTTAGTCTGATGAGGCGCGCTTCTTACCTCCTTTTCTCTCGATCCCTCATTTGAACAACAGTATTAGCTCGACCTCTCTCTGGATAATCCTTCTATTAGAGTGAGATCCAGGCAATCTCCGCACACGCCAGACATTATCAACCCAGCGCACTCCCTCCCGGTGGCCCGTCTGCCCCCTCACGAACATCATCTCCTCCTCTACCCTCCCAGATGCCAACGAGCTCCCTGCCCATACAACCCGAGACCACATGGCCGAGTTCATAGGGCATTTCACAAGGAGGAGCATTAATTAGCCTCATATAGGAGCTGAATCTCAGAGGAAGAGTATCATATTTTTTTCCCAACCCAGACTGCGCCTCCTGTTCTCCTCTCGTCTCGGTAGGGTTGGACGATTTTATTTCCATGCAGAGACGCCTCTCTGTGTTAAATGAGCTCATTTCGGAGGTGAATGCCTCTTGGACAATTCCGGTCTATTTTCTCAGACCAAAGTTGACATTTAATTCCTTCGCTGCAGTGGGGCTCTTTCAGCTTGTTTCCAGGTTCATTATGGTAAATGGCCTTTACAAAGCGAGTGTTTCAGTGCGAACTTCTCTTTCACTCTGAGCTTGTTTTATAGCAGGGCAGAGGGGAATGTAATGGCTCTGCTGTGTTCACATCAACATCGCTTACTGTGGGCTGATTGCCAGCTCTGAGCCAATAGAATTACAGTGTGTGTGTGGAGATAATAATACAACTGCGTTTTTTTTTTTTCACTGTACATTGTAAAAAAAGAAGTCCATAATTTGTGATTTCTTTTTTATTTTTCTCCATTTATTTATTCTTTTGAATTGCATTATGGGACATTGATCTTTCCTCCGACAACTTTTAACCTTGAAAAGTCCTAAAAAGTAACTTTTCCTAACATTTTTAATAGATTAAAGTGGGTAACGCTCTCGCCTTGTTGGCATTTCTGTGTGGAGTTTGCATGTTCTCCCTGTGTTCGCGTGGGTTTCTCCCACTAGTCCAAAGACATGCGGTACAGGTGAATTTGGTAGGCTAAATTGTCCGAAGTGTATGTGTATGAATGGAAGTAAATGTGTGTTTCCCATGGAGATGGGTTGCAGCTGGAAGGGCATCCACTGCGCAAAACATATGCTGGATAAGTTGGTGGTTCAATCCGCTGTGGCGACCCCAGATTAATAAAGGGACTAAGCCGAAGAGAAAATGAATGAATGAATGGTTTAAAGTGATATGTTGTCTGGGTTGGTGTTGTATGTTATAGTCAGAGTTGGGTGTAATGCACTCCACAGTAACGAATTACGTTTTAAATCTGGGTAATTTGATTACAGTTACTAAACTAATTATGTTACTTATAGTACGTTACAAATATAGATTTTAGAAAACAATATTTGCTTTTTTTTAATCATATTTTAAGCTGCAACCAGTGCTTAATTTGAGACCAATCTTGCTGGATCCTGTTCTAGAAATTGTCAGATTTTTTTTTGTTTTGGGTTCCGGTATTTATTTTAATGGATCTTGCATTAACTTGTGCGTGGATGCACGTAAAAGAGTGAGAGAAAGAAAGAGAGATAGAGAGAGAATGTGAATGAGTGAAAGCCGTGTGGATTATGTGCTTGCACCATGCGACAAGTTAAAGCAAAAGTTACGTTTACCTATTGGCCCTCAACAATATTCTCAGCCAGTCTTTTTTCTTATGTTTACAATCACTCTCATTGCTTGGTGATTGTTTCCTGTGCACACACACAAAAAAATATTCAAAGATGATTCCTTGGATTTACAAAAATAAAAAAATTTAAAAATTCAGATAAGTGGTTGTAAACCATTCATTTAAGCTGAATTTAAACTCAAATCAAGTTTACCGTTACTAAATTTAATTTGTTTGCATAACACAATTGAATTGTTTACAACAATTTTGCAGTGCAGTGAGCAGTGAAAATAAATAATGGCCTACCAAATAATAATTGTATTTTCAAAATGGCAAAGAGGCAGTCATGTATATTTTTTAATTTTTTAAAACCATGAGTAAATCTGATAACGAATCTGATCAAAAAAATTTAGAGAAGAGGAAACTGCGCGAATGGATCAGGATAGCGAGAGACACAAGCAAAGGGATCTCAAGTCAGCCAGAAAACATGACGGAAGAGGTAACTGTGGGCTCTTCTTGAAGATTAGGTTTGGCACATAGTAGTGAAGTGAACTGAATAGTGATTGTTCTGATGACTTATATTTGTAGCTATGTTTTTATTATGCATAGTTAAAGACCTTTAAGAAATTTGATGCTTAATGACGTCTGGGAAAGATGTTCTGAAAAATTGGGACATCGGTCCCAATAACTTTTATTTCCTGGTTTTGTTGCAGGAATTATTAGTTTACAAATTAAGCACTGGCTGCAACATCAGTTAATGAGACACATTTAATTTGCTAGAAATTGCTGTGATATAGCTGTTGATGAGAGTGTTTGCTTCAGTAGAAATAGACATTACTTTGACTTCACTGCTCAGTCTGTCCAGACCTTTCGACTGCTTTTAACTCGACCAGCAACTTGTTCAAGCACTTGAACAGAAAGCATTCTACGACAATACTCATCGCCTAGGAGGCTATCGGATACCCAAAAACACAGCAGCCCAACCCAGCCTAAACAGGCTAAATTAGATTTTTATGCTAGATTAGAAGCGTAGCTACTTGTGGGGCTGGCATTCACATATCACGTCTTATGTACACGCAAGTTCATTATTTACAATGGAAGCGTATTGCGCACGCATATTGGGAGTGATGCGCACGTTTTCTTGTCAGATTGGGTTGAAAACTGAGCCAAGCTGTGCTAAACCACTACCCTTCCTACACTTCAAAATCTGTACTCTTCCAGAGTGAGTAAAAGGGCTCGCAAAATCACCCTGGACGCCTGTCACCCAGCACACTTCCTGTTTGAACTGTTACCGTCTGGCCAACGCTACAGAGCACCGAGCACAAAAACAAACAGACATAGGAAAAGTTTCTTTCCTCAGGCCATCTTCCACATGAACAGTTCAATATTTCCTATTGTGCAATAAACATGCAATACTTTCTCATACGCACTTGTACACAGTATCTTACAACAATATACGATGCAATACTTCTCCTTACGCATTTGTACACAGCACCTTATAACAATATACAATGCAATACTTCTTATGCATCTGTACACAGCACCTTATAACAACATACAATGCAATACTTACGCATTTGTACACGGCACCTTATTACCTGTATAATTATAATAATTCTGTACATTAATTTCAACATCTAAATCAGGGGTGCTCAACCCTGCTCCTGGAGATCGACTTTCGTACTGAGTTAAGCTCCAACCCTAATCAAACACACCTGAATCAATTAATCAGGACCTGAACAGCACTGGATAATTACAGACAGGTGTGTTTGATATGGGTTGCAACTGAAATCTGCAGGACGGTCGATCTCCAGGAACAGGGTTGGTCACCCCTGATCTAGATCTTTTGGACTGACTGCATCTCTGTTTAATGTCTATCGTCTTTTTTTCATATTTATTCTGTGTTGTCACTTGTCACTATGTACACTGGAAGCTTCTGTAGCCAAAGCAAATTCCTTGTGTGTGAAGCACACTTGGCAATAAAACTGATTCTGATTCTTCACAGTGAAACATGTCAAGGTGCAAAGTAGGTGTAGGATGGTAGAAGTGCAGGGGAAATCTATAGGTTGATTGACCTTGGCTGAATCCTTGCAACAACCATTTGTGATCACCAGAAAAGATTTCAATATTCAAAAAATGTCTGATTTTTATACGAATGAAGTGTTAAATTGGTGTAAACAATTAATGATCTTTCTTTGCTTCCAAAGTCCATTAAAAATGCAGCCTTTTGATGAGCATAAATTTCCCAAATAAAGAACGTTGGATTTACTTACAAATTAAGTATTCTGTTTAACTTCATAAACTGTTACTGACAAGGCCTAACCATGTTTAGTGCAGGTGAAAGCTACAGCCTGATAGATGCTGGGTGGATCATTGAAACAACATCTGCTATCACCAGAAGAATGGGCATTCCAGAAATCCAAAGTATTGAAGTTTGGATTTACTTACAAATGAAGTGTTAAGTAGTTCCATGCGGCTTTATAAACTGAAACTGACCAGGCCTAACCCCGTTTCACTTCAGTGAGAGTGCAGTTTGAAAGCTGTAGTTTAATAGTTGCTGTTTGAATCACTGCTACAACCCTTTGCAATCACCAAAGGAAATGTGAAAGTTATTAATAGCTACTATAGATTCTATTCCTGGCAACAAATGGACTCATTTCACAGAAGCATTTCTGCCTTAATTAACATCATAGCATCCAAATGAGATAAATCCACCTCTGAAGGGCACTGTAGAGTGAGAACAATCATATCCTCCGTATTGAATGGTTGCGCTAAACTGAATTGCTCAAAATAGGGCACTTCAAAGGTCCCTTTGCATTCTAAAGAGTACAAATAATTGACATTGTTTGCTCCCATGATTCTTTGCTCATGTTTAATTTGTGCCACAGATGTTCCAAGAAACCTACAGCACAAGAAACAACGCGCATCATTCCTTCAAAGCAGGATTATCATTATTACTCAAAGTTAAACCATAAAACATACATCTTTTTGTAATTTAAAATAAATAATAAAAATAAAAGTTAACTAAAAATTATTTTATCTAGTTTAACTAGTTATTTCTCATTTTTTGTGCAGTCTAAATTAAAAACACAACAACTAAAACATAATAAAAATTAATTCATAAAACAATGTATATATTACAAAATATAATTGCATTTTCGTTAATGTTTAATTAGTTGTTATTTTGTTATACTCTGTTATATTTTCTTCATTTGTGATGTATTATTAGGATTTGTATTTTCATTTTGAATATGCAAGTTATGTAGTTTACTAATGTAGATTTTTCCAAAAGATTTTGGTGTGAGATAATGTATGAGATCATGTGATCCGGAAGTATATAAAAGAACAACATGCTGTGATGAATACTGTCTGATGAAGAGCCGGTCTGCTCGAAACATTACACGCTTTTTGTTAGCCTGTTTAATTGACTAAATTTGTATTTTTGCTTTGGTGTTGCCACCTTGTTTAATATACATCATAAAATTCAAATGTTTGGAATTTCTAAGGTTTCTTTTATTTTTAAATGAACTGTAAATACAAGACAATTGCAGCTATGTTACAAATTTTAAAGTATGTTGAAAAATTTGTTTAGATCATGTTATATCACATTTTCCACAATGTTTAGTAATTTAAAATAAATAATAAACAAACAACAACTAGAATAAGTATTTGGATTTATCTAGTGATGACATATTTCTATTTTTTATGTAGTTTAACTTAAAACTACAACAACTAAAACTTAGTTTAAATTAAATATTTAAAATTAATAGAAACGTGTACATAATAAAAAAACTAAAATAAGTATTTTGTTTTAACTAGCAGTAAATTAAGTAGTGTCAAATTAACACTTAAAGCGTCGATTTTAACACTGCTGAAGATCATATATGGTCCCAATCTGTCAAGTGTTAAAAGTACACCGTGTGTAGTGTTAAATTTACAGTGTAATATTGGCACTCTGAAGTGCTAAATAAATACACTGACAGTGTAGAGTTACAATTATTATAGTTATAGTTTAACACTGAGGGGCATTTGACACCCGCTAGTGTTGTTATTACACTACAAGTGTCATCAAGAAAATACTCCGATCAGTGTAACATTAATTTTTACACTGTTCTGTGGTGTATGTCTAACATATCGCAATCTTTTGCACTTGTAGTGTTACACTGTCAATGTGCCATTGTTAACACTATATATTGTTAATTCAGCATTTTTAGAGTTATTGACATGTAACAGTGCATTTTTACACTGTTGATTACACAGTGGGTATAGAACGTATTTAGACCCCTTAAAATCATATAAGGTCACTTTTTTCTTCATTATTGTACACAAAGCAAGGAGGAATGGCAGAGGATCCCCAAATCCAGGTGTGAAACTTGTTGCATCTTTCCCAAATAGACTCATGGCTGTATTAGATCAAAATGCTTCTTCTAAATAATGAGCAAAGTGTCTGAATACTTAGGACTATGTGATATTTCGGTTTTCCTTTTTTTATTAAATCTGCAAAAATGTCAACAATTCTTTGTTTTTCTGTCAATATGGAGTGCTTTGTGTACATTAATGAGATAAAAAATGAACTTTTTTTCCTCATTTTTTTTAAATTTATTTTTTATTTTTATTTTAGCAAATGGCTGCAATATAACAAAGAGTGAAAATTTTGAGGGGTCTGAATACTTTCCTTACCCACTGTATTTTCGATGTTTATTTAGTTTAACTTTGAACTACAACAATTAAAACATTATACAAAAAAATTAATAAAAACATGTATACATAAAAAATACAAATATTTGTAATATCTGATAAATAAATGAACTATAAATACAAGATAAATGCAGCTGTCATCTATCAGCAATGACATCTAGAAGACTGAAAATCCTGAATTAGGGATTCTTAAAATGCAACACAGCCAAGTAAAATGGTTGGAGAATAGTCTAAACGTATAGTATAGTTTAAACACACACTCCAATAATGGCACAGCATACTGACAACAATTATACATAATTGTTCTTATTATTCATCTTTTTATCTGCTTTTTAAAAAAATATATATGATCAATTCATTATTTAAATATTGTTCATTTTGCTGTGCATTAGTGCTTTGATGCATCTTAATTTGCACATACTAAAAATCTAAAAAAGAATTCTTATTTATCTGTGCCTCTACAGCCTTTTCCAACCCTCAAAGCCTAATTTCTGGCCAGCTCATGCTTAAGATGCTAGAAAGACAAAATTACTGCCGACCAGCAACTGAAGACCCTCTTTGAAAAGTGCTTGAGCTTTTTATTTATTCATGTTTGCCGCATGGTAAACAAAGCAATTACTGAAGATGACGTAATTCTTACTTCTGAAAAGCGAGAAGCTGATGCGTTCGCACAATCTCATGGTCTCCACAAAGCCGTAGCCTCCGATCGAGCACTAAGACATTGTCAATAGTCCCCGAGGGAAGGCCATCTGTATGTGAAAAACCGAGAAATGAATGCATATGGAGGGCCGGCCTCACAGCGGACCGTGTCCAATGGCATGAACTGATCCTGAAGTGTAGGTGAGTGTTCCAGCCTGAGCTCAGTCCACAAACCCAATGACATGCCTGCCAGTATCAATCAGCGTCTCTGATATCCTGACAGGAACGCTATCAGTCAGAGACGGCGCTCTGGATGCCTCGCTGGAGGGAGAGAAAAAAATGTTTGTATTGTTTGCGGTGCATGAGTGGAGAGGCAGAAATGTGGAGTGATGAAAAGAGTAGAAGTTGTGTATGTGTGTGTCGCTGCTTGTTTGGGGACAATCTTCATGGTTGGAGGTCGCAGGAGCGCTAGTGAATATACTTCTGTATATTGCCAATAGGGCTGTCAAAAGTATCATCTTCATCCATTTTCCTCTAACATTCCCACTAAAATAGAAGGCTTCAGATAGAAAACAGCAAATGTTAAACTTTGTGCTCCATCTTATAGCTTAGATTCATTAAACACTCCACTAAATGTGGTGATATGGTGCCACAGCCATATCACCCTGCAGCCCAAGACCAAGCAGGGCTGAGCCTGGTCAGTACCTGAGAATGGGAGACCACATGGGAAAGCTAGGTTGCTGTTGGAGGTGGTTTTAGTGAGGTCAACAGGGGGCGCTCAACCTGTGGTCTGTGTGAGTCTTAATATCCCAGCATAGTGAAGGGGATGCTATACTGTCGGTGATCGCTGTCTTTTGGATGAGACGTTAAACAGAGGTCCTGACTCTCTGTGGTCATTAAAAATCCCATTAAATAAAGAGTAGGGGTTTATCCCTGGTGCCCTGGCTAAATTCCCTCCTTTGGCCCTTACCGATCAAGGCCTGCCAATCATTCCCATCCACCAAATTGGCTGTATCTACTATCTCTACACTCAACCAACAGCTAGTGTGGGGCGAGCACACTGATGCCATTGTCCTGTGGCTGCAGTCACATCACCCAAGTGGATGCTGCACCCTGGTGGTGTGGAAAGACACCACTCATGATTGTGAAGCGCTTTGGGTGTATGACCATACGCAATACATGACCTATATAAATACACATTACATTACATTACATGACATTAATCTAAATAATCTACAGTGCTGTAAAATCATAACTGTTTCAACCCCATTCAAGCTAGCTGTTATTAAACATCATATTAAGAAAGTACAATTTGATCCCAGCAACTTATCTAATTATAGGCCTATTTCAAATCTTCAAAGTTATGTCTACAGTATTAGAAAAGGTTGTGTCTGCCCGTATATGCTCCTTTCAGCAGAAGAACAATGTTTTTGAACAATAGACCTCACCATAGTACAGAAACTGCTCTTGTGAAAATAGCCAAAAATTTATTCTTAGCTATTGACCAAGGCTCCATCTCGCTATTAGTTTTACTTGACCTCAGGGCTGCATTTAACACTATAGACCAGAGATGGCCAAAGTTGCCCCATCGTAACCTTTGATTTGGCCGGCCATCCCATCTGGGAAGAGATTTAGAATGAATGCCTTCAACAGAGATTGTCATTTCTAATTTAATGTAACCTTTTGTTTGTTTTGTTGAGCGACAAAGGTAAACTGAAATGAAATGTTTCAATCAAATGTTGTGCATAAATGATTTTTTAAAAAGGTAAATACTGTCACTGGAACACAGAGGACAATACAGAAGACATCAACGAGCAAATCAAGGCAAAGGCTGGTCCAGCTCGTATATTAAGCATTGAATACCATTGTGTTACAAATGTGTTTATGTTTTTATTGTAAGAGGTTCATGTTGAAATGTAAAAATTAGGGAATAATAATAATAAACAATAAAATCATAATAAATTAGGAAATTACCATAGCAGCTTTAGTGTAATAGTTGGTATATTAATCTTCGGCCCACCCCTCTCAATCAAGTTTGGTTTTTGGCCCTTCATAAGAAAAAGTTTGAGCACCCCTGCTATAGACCATAATATCCTCATAGCCTGCTTCACATTACATTAATATCTTTTGTGCAAATTAATTTTGAACAGCGGCTACGCTAATTCTTTTCTTTGTTCTTTATCTCCATCTTAGGATGCCTAACCCGCGGCCTCTAGATGGTGGAGTGCTACTCGATCCAACCCAGGCTGATTCTGAAAAAGTACCTCTATATACATTTCTGGAGACCACCAAATACGTCCCAGGAGCTACGTTATTTTGCAGTTTTTGTTGTCACAAATCCACTAGAGGCCGCTGTGTATGCTTTTTGAGATCTCAAATTTCTCTCGCGAGTACAATTCGCGCCTGCTCTTCTCGCGTAAATCCACTAGAGGCCGCTGCCGACTGACTTTTTGACTTACTGACCGACCAATCGATCAGTCTATGCAACCAGCATTTAAAATATATTATTTTGTTTTCAACAGAAAAATAAACAAATAGATTTTGAACAAGTGAAGCGAGTAAACGATGACAGAATAAAACGTTTCGGTTGCCATTTTTGATTTCAAACTTCCTTTTATTCCCCTCATTTACAAAAAAAAGTGCTGTAAAAGTAGAAAAGTGTGTGCAATTCATTCCCTTTATAATTTCTGTGTGATTTTTGCCTTTTTAAAAGTGCTAAGTCAATACAAGCTCGAATGTTGAAAACACAAAATGACACTGAGCGCGACGAGAATAGCATTCACATTTGATGCAGATCACATTTGGATGCAATTTACAAGCAAATTCACAATTCTCTGAAGACAAAAGGTCTGAAGAAGAACATTCAAATGAAGAATTATATAAGAAGCCTTGGCTTGATGCTCAGTGAGGGAATTAGGCAGTCTTTCAGACTCTTTAAAAATGCTAACTAACCAACTTCTGTGCTTTGGATCCTCTCCAGTGTTTTTCATTTTTTTTTATGTTACTGCAACCTGCAAAAGGAACGAGCAACAACAATGCACTTTATGGTCCTTTTTTTCCCCCTCAAGTAGTCGAGACATATGTCTGCCAAGTAAATGTTAATGTAAATGCACACGGAAGCTGTCTGGTGTTAATTCCCTCCGCGATTACTCGTTCTCGTTGCAGATGGACTCGAGGTCATCAATAGTGTTTAAAAAAATAACACAGCTTGATTGTTATTCCAAAGATTCTTCTTTGCTCTCTCTCTCTCACTTCTCTGTCTCTCCTCGTCTTTCTGCCACAATAGACCGCATTTCATTAGAGGCATCAGCGAGGTAATTCAGGATAAAATATGGAAGCCAAATTGCTTGGCGTGAGATGCCTTTCAAAGTAACGGCATTGGAGGGAAAACCTAAAGCGCAGGAGGCCTTGTTAATACAAGAATGGAAAACACTTCAGATGAACACGTGCATTACGTGTTCCGCCTCTTCATATGGCACGTATTGATTGGGTTTCAATTCATCAGCCAGAGGATTTTTGCGTCCTTCACATGCTGTTTAGACTTGCATGTTTGTTTTGGTGCTCTCCTGACCTTGTCGGCAGCATTACAATGTGTGTCGTGCAGATAAGGGGTGTGATTTTAAAGCCCCGGAGACAATAAAGTGGATAAAGTAAAGCAACAAACACTGAAAATTAAGCGCAAGCGGGATAATAAATGGAATGAGGAGCGAAGCGCATTTCCGATTCGTGGCACACTGTCTCTCCGTCTTAAAGGTCAAGGTTCTGTTTGTGTTCTGTGGGGAAATTAGTCTTCCAAAATAACAAATTTAATCTACAAAAATGCGCTTGAGACATTTGTAACAGTGGAATGAGGTAAAATCGCTGTGACATCTTCATGTAATC
The DNA here is from genome assembly GCA_903798035.1 of Danio albolineatus. NCBI lineage: Eukaryota > Metazoa > Chordata > Actinopteri > Cypriniformes > Danionidae > Danio > Danio albolineatus. The sequence continues at coordinate 433,457 of CAIGQQ010030554.1, read as the reverse complement.
AGGCCGGCGTGACTCAACCGCAACGAACTGCCGTTTAACATTCAAGACCGAAGCTAAAAGACAAGAGCCTGATATTCAGAACAAATTACATCTCTTCCACATATACGCACAGCCTCTCATTCTTTACCCATCACACATTTACCGTTTCATTTTGTTTATCTAGGATAAAGTCTTAAAAAGGAAATGGTGTGCATCATTTCAAGTTCATTGGGGATTAGAGGGCATTTGTGCATGGCAGCTTCATACCGTTACTATACATGCCATGTGAGTAAAACATACTAGCTGACAAAAAGACTGAACATAATTTAAAGGGGACCTATTATGCCCCTTTTTAAAATATGTAAATTTTGTCTCTGATGTCCCTTTAGTGTGTGTGTGTGTGTAAAGTTTCAGATCAAAACACCCAACAAATAATGTTTTATAACTGCCCCTTTTAGGCTTTGATCAAAAATTGTGCCATTTTGGTGTATGTCACTTTAAATTCAAATGAGATTGTGCTCACGGGCCTATTCTGAAGAGGGTGGAGCTAAAATTGCATATGCATTAGCATAGCAGCAGATTCAAAAAGACTGTGTCTCAGTCAGAGCTCTCTAGGTCAATAAGAGAGAGATTGTCACCAATGGGAGGGGCCTTCCAATGACACGTACAATGAGAGAATGTCAATCAAAGTGTTTCTGCAGACAGTTTTTATGAAGTGTGATTATAAAAAGTAGAGTTATTTATTTTTTTACCATTAGAGACTGAATGTATTCACACTCTTGCCACACAACTGTGTTTAAACACCTTAAAAAAGGGATTTTTGCATAATAGGTCCCCTTTGACATAGCACAAAACAGTAAAATAAATCCTCACACTGGTAACTTTATTATTTAGACCTTGCTACAATCAGGTTGACAAACTTTTGATGTCTTAATTCTCAGCTGGCATTTGATGTCAAAATGACATCAAAAACACACTGTAAAAGCCAACTGTCAACTTTATTAAATGAAATGAGTGTAGCTAACTCAAAATTTACTGAAAGTTATTTCTACTCATTCAAAAGGACCTTTGAACTCAGTGTTGAAGGTATTAAGTTAATTAAATACCTCATTACTTCAACTTAAATGGAGTTAGTTCACATTACTATAGATTAGTTTTTTAACTCAAATGGTTTGTAGCAATCGGTTTTCTCAAATGGTTTGAGTTGCCTCAACTTATTTGGTTTTAAAGAACTCAGTTGGTTTGAGTTCTTTTCATTTATTGGGTTTTACTGTGCTCAAATTGCTTCGTTTACTCAAATGAATTAAGTTCACAGTAATCATTAGGATTAGTTTTTGAACTTAAATGGTTTGATGCAGTTGGTTTCCTCAAATGGTTTGAGTTACCTTAACTTATTGGGTTTTACAGTTCACATAAAAATACAAATCTATGTCAATCGATTAACTAATGAGGTCAAAATTACATTAAACTGACTAAAATTTCAGTCAAAGACTTTAACTACAGGTCTAGTCTGTTATCTGTTTTGATGTTTATTTTACATCAATGTTAGATGTTAGATTGATGTTTTCAAACGAAGGTTGTTTACATGCATTGTAGAGCTACAAATTCCAGTGTAAATTTGCATTCAAGCGTTCATTGGGTGACAACATTTCTTTTGAGGTGCAGTCACTTATTAAAGGAAGAAAAGATTCACGCAGCTTCTCCTACTGCAGCAAATTATGTTTTTTTTACTGTTGATATTTGGCGTCAGTTAATCAGGAAGTGATTATTTTGTTTTCTTTGACTCATTGGATGGAAACTCTGCTATATTCGCACATTGTTTATACGATATTCCCGTTTTGCGCACAAATTCAATTCACATCTTTGGATGGAAGCATAGCTAATGTCAATTACAAATGAAATTGAGACCCCATTACCAGTCACACAGACATTTAAAAGTATAATCAAACAGGGCATATTTTTTAGCACACCCTAAAGGGGCTCTACTGGATTGAGATCTGATTATTGTGAAGGTCATTTGAGTATCATGAACTCACCACCATGTTTGTGAAACCAGTTCAACATGATTAACATGATGTTCACACTGATGTCAAGGATAGATATGGTCAGTATCAATACTTTGGTAGGCTGTGGTGTTTACATGATGCTTAGTAGTTCTGGGGCCTATAGTGTACCAACAAATCTCCCCAACATCACCATTGCATAAACCAAGACAGAATGGATCCAAGATTTCATGATGTCTATGCCAAATTCTTACTCCAGCTTCCATATGTCACAACAGAAATCAAAACTCAGACAAGACAACTTTTTTTCCATTGTCCAATTTTAGTGCAAGCTGTAGGTTCAGTTTCCTGTTGTTGGTATTTTGACATGTGTCAAAGCCAGTGTGCTTTTTGCTGCTAGAGCTCATCTGCTTCAAGATTTGGCATAATTTTGTGTTTAGAGATGCTTTTTTCCAGAACTTGGTTGTATAAACTGTTGACTTTCTATCAGCTGAAACAGTCTTGGCCGTTCTTTTCCTCATTTTGACCACAAAACTGCTCCTCATTGAATCTTCTCCCTTTCAGACCAATCATTGTCAATTTCTAAAAGTTATATATGAAAAACCTAGTGGATCATTCAGTACTATTCAGCTTAGTCACTTCATTCATCGGGAGTCGCCACAGCAGAACGAACCACCAACTTATCCAGCATATGTTTTACAAAACGGATGCCCTTCCAGCTGCAACCCAGTACTGGGAAACACCTATACCCACTCACATTCACACACATACACCATGGCCAATTTAGTTTATTCAATTCACATGTACTGCATGTCTATGGACTGTGGGGGAAACGAGCACCCAGAGGAAACCCACGCCAACACAGGGAGAACCAGCAAACCACAAAAATACCAACCGACCCAGCGACCTTCTTGTTGTGAGTGCTAACCACTGAGCTGCCCCTAGTGGATCATCAGTTTCTGAAATACTCTGACCAGTCTGACACTTCAATCCCTTTCCTTCAGCATCCTGATGCTCACTTTGACATTCAGTAATCTTGACCAAGTCCTCTTGCCTAAACACACTGTAGATGTGCTGTCAAGTGACTGAATAGTTGGATACATTAAATTAACAAGCAGAAGAACATGTGTACCTAATAAAATGGCAAGCATGTAATATCCTGACAGAAAATTCACTGCACAATTAATCTATTTACCTTACAGACATATTCTCCAACCCTAAAAACATAACATAAACACTGTGTTCCAATATGCTTACTTCTGTACTGTAAAGTACATGAATATGTGAGGCTAGTAAGTACAGTATATATGTCCACAAAAGTTATAAGATTCATAAAACACTCTGTGAAAAGTACTTGGATGACCTATTGTGCCTGGTGAGCTTCTGAAGTTCACATTTAATAGACACTTCATAATATCATCCTATAATTTGACACACCCAGAAGCGAAATGTCAGTCAGTGTAATAATAGTATATATGTCAAGTATGCTCATCACGCATATTAAGAGGAAAAGAAGCATTTGATTGTATTCTAAAAGACAAAATAAAATTAATGCCGTGCCAAAATACTACTTAATTGTCATTTCAAATGTTTATAGTTCGCCACTAACTTTCAAAGCTATAAAATTTAATGCATTTGCCAACAAGAAGTTTTAATTGTAATATAATGTGGTTACATTTTTATATACAGTTGAAGTTGATTTTTTTTTTCTGAATATTTCCCAAATCATGTGCAACAGAGCAAGGAATATTTCACAGTATTTCCTATAATTTTTTCTTCTTCTGGAGAAAGTTTTATTTGTTTTGATTTTTTGTCACACTTTGGGTTGGGAAAGGATGAGGACTCAATTTCAGGGACAAATTATGGGTTTTTATTAACTATAAAATAAAACAAATAATAATAACCACCCCCAAGGGGAAAAACATAACAAAAACAGAAAAAGCAAACCTGACTAGGCTGGCAGGAAAGAGCAGGGCTGGACACAACTAGACAATATGATATCCAAAGACAAACTGGACCAAGCAACACAGCCTCATTCTGAAAACGTAGTCCCATGTACATTTCTGGAGACCACACATTACGTGGCTGCGTTTCATTTTTTAAATGAATGCCACGGGGCGGTATGACGCCATTCCTTTTCAAGCTTACCAGCCGATCGCTTGCCTCCGTGTGGACGACTTTCCCGCTGCAGTCAGTTTGTCCCGTTATCTCGCCATGTACGTTGACGGACTACGACAACAGGGTTTGAGTCCGGTTAGGAGCGGAAAGCAGGTAAGTACAAAACAGAATCCAAAAAATAAAATAAACCAGCAAATAACAGGGTGAGAATGTGGTAAAGTCTGAAAACGTGGTAAAAATGAGACGAGAGCTTTTATTTTTTTCTGGATTGCTTCGATCTTACCGATTGAAGATCAAGACATGACCTTTATGGACAGAAATTTACTCTATTGCTTTTTTTAATGTCTAATCATCTTGTTTAATACCACCCATTTTCGCAGTGCCATACGACAGAATTTTGCAAGCTCAAACTCTATGTGACCGCGGCTTTAAAAGAAGAAAAAATTGGCAAACAATCAGGTGAACATAAACCGATAATGGGTTAACAAGGAGGGTGGGACTAGACAATAGACAGGAGGACACGACACAAAGAAATAACTCAAGCCATGGCCTCACATAAACAAACTTCAGCTAGTTCAAAATGCAGCTGCTTGAGTGCTTTCTAGAACAAAGAAATATGATCATATTACTCCAGTTCTTTCAGCATTGCATTGGCTCCCTATTAAATATCGTATAAATTTTAAAATCTTACTGACTACCTACAAAGCCCTGAACGGCTTGGCTCCCCAGTATTTGCAGGAGCTCCTGATTTATTATAGCCCATCACGTCCGCTACGCTCAATTAATTCTGGACAATTAATTATTCCCAAAATATCAAAATCAACTGTAGGTGGTAGATCTTTCTCTTATCTGGCACCTAAACTCTGGAACAGCCTTCCTAGCACAGTTCGGGAAGCAGACACACTCTGTCAGTTTAAAACTAGATTAAAGACACATCTCTTTACATTAGCATACACATAAAACACAAATGCTTTGGAATCCAAATCCTCTAAAGGATTGTTAGTCTGCATTATTTAGGGCAACCGGAGCCGGGAACACTTCCCAAAACGCATTATAATTTGAATGGCATCTGCACTCATGTTAGTCTGTTTTTTATTATTCCCGAGGTTTCCATAATCCTGGACCATGCCGTATCCTGAGCAGCTGCTGTGGTGGTTATGGAGGAATGGAGAGCATGAGACAGTTTCCTGTAAGACGATCCCTGTGACAGACGAGTCCTCGCATTGTTCCCAAAGGGCCAGCCTGTTGACCAGCCGGTGACCCGCCTGTGGTCTCTCCATGATGGATGTCCAGCTTTCTCCAACCCCGGTGCCATAGACTGCAGCTCTGCACAAGACGTCTGGCCATAGGAGAAATGGTCGTGCCCAACTGAGCCTGGTTTCTCTCGAGGTTTTTTTTAATTCTTCACTTTCGCCAATTGGTGAAGTTTTTTCCTCGCCGCTGTCGCCTCTGGCTTGCATGGTTCGGGACCTGTAGGGCTGCGCATCGATGGATTACTATTCAGTGTTTGGACTCTCAGCAGTGACTATTAAACCACGCTGAAATGAACTAAACTGAACTTCAACACTGAAAACTGGACTGACACTGTTTCAATTTTTTATAATGCATGTGAAGCTGCTTTGACACAATCTACATTGTAAAAGCGCTATACAAATAAAGATGAATTGAATTGAATTGAAATACACTACATGTTATTTGTGCAGGGATGTGTAAACGTAACATTCTGTAAACGCATCAACTTTTCACAGTGTAAAGCCTGTTTCACACCGCAAGCGCAAGCGACGCGTGAACGGCGCGTGAGCAGCGCGTGTTTTTTTCGGCGTCCATGTTAACAGATTAGAGCTTTCATACCGCAAGCAGAAGCAGCGCGTCAGCGCGAGGCGTGAGCGTCGCTGAAGCAGCAGTGCCGCGATAGTTTCGGCACCGGGTCTATTTTTGACGCGCTGCTCACGCTCAATTAAAGTGACAGTGCATTGATAATGGCTTAAACACATTGAATGACAGTAAAAAGTAGCAATTTTACCCAATAAATGCATCAATAATATCCACTGATTTAAATATGGTCAATGAAATGAACTTAAACGATTAAAAACTGCAACAAATATTTATTTAGACCCGAACTACAAAACCAAATGTAAAACAACTTTAGTATCAGTTTTGCTTAAAGAGGCCATATGGTGGGTTGAGAACGGTTAAATTTCACTTTTTGAAGTCCCAAACAACAGGATGACATGTATGCAAGGTTTAAAAACACTTTCAATGTCTTATAATATGTATTTATTTTTACCTCATTTTCCCACCGACTCCCATATGAATCGTCTGAGCGAGTCTTTTTCCCCCAAGCACCTCCTTTACGTGACGCTACCACGTCACGTCACTACGTCATGTCCACCACGTTACGTCCCAATGCCAGAACATATTGAAAACAAATTACTGCTTTTGTACAACAGCGCATTGCTAAATTCTTCATCATAACAACAAACATTCAGTAATAATGAACACTTCATGGACTATTGTAAGCCAACAAATAGTTTCATTCGGCAGTGAGCTAAATGGCTACCGCTACATGCTGCACGGAGCAAACACAATACAGACAACTACATCCATATTTACCTTGTTACGGTCAACAAGACTGGAAGAACACGCAGGTCCAAATAAACTGGGTATTGATCCATCCTTTAACAACAACCGTGCAGCAAATCCCGCGTCGTAAGCTGGTAGATTTGTGTAGCTCTCTTCAGAGAGATGACGCGAACACAGCACCATGTTGAGGATGTAATTCTCACGTATTTTACGAAAAAAACCTCAACCACTCCAGGTAGGGAAAAGAGATTTCCAGGTAGGGAAAATAACACAGCTTTTCCCTCGCACTTCAGAGCACAGCGTCTGCGGGTCATGATTTAACCGGAATGCAGATTAGTTCAGTAAAATTAGCAGCAGTCGTGTTTTCCGGATCAATAACTCATGACCGAAACATTGTTCCTACACAAACAGCACCTCTTTTCAACCGTCGCAATGTATACAATCGCCTACAACCTTATTTTCCTAAAAATGAGCTTTGCCTACGCGCTGGATGCATAATATTAAACTCTGCGCAGCCGGCAGAGAGAGAGACCGGTCCTTAGGGACCGTCTACAAAGAGCAAAACGCGAAAACCAAAAGCTGTCAATAACTTCTCTCTAAATCTTTATACTGCCATCAAACAGTATAAAGATTTGCTTAGATATTACTCAGATCACACGTCACTGCTGTCCCGCTGGTTATGCGGTTATTCTAGCCGGTTATGCTACAACACTTACTGCAATACAGTGCTTGTTGTCTTCCACTTTTCCTTCCTGTCAGTGGGCGGGGCCGGGCAGTTCAAATTTTACCGGGGTCTGCGTGCGCAACTATTATGTTTCGCGTTGACGTCAAGCCGAAACGGCTAAAGACTCGTTCTAATAACGATTCATTTAAACAACGAGTCGACTCTTTTATATATGAATCAATCGTTTTAAACACTTTGCACTTTCAGATTTAAGCCTTAGCTGGACATTTCACTTTACTTAGAGCTGTGTAACACACTGCATGGAAGGTCATTTTCAAAAATCCATAATATGGGCTCTTTAAGAGGGAGAGGGGAGAGAGGAAATCGAAGTGGCCGATTTAAGACAGGTATTTACGGGAATTGTAGTCCATAACGAAGTGTATTGTGGGTAGTGTAGTTCAACACCCATGCTTAGATTATGTGAGCTTAGCTCGCTGCGAGTTACAGCAGAGGAGGAACAATTTATTCAGCTTTGTTTATGTTCACTCAAGTTCTTACAACCATGAGCTGTTTGCACTGAACCTGACAGCACGAACATCAGTAAAAGAAGAGCATGCAGTGATTACTTTTGTCCGTCTCATCCTTTGTACGAGCATGAATATATCGAGCCGCTGGACATCGCTGAAGCGAAGAAAGTAACACTAGTTTGATCATGTGTTGAGTATCATTATAACTATATTGTATAAATAATGTTATAACTGCCTACAACATCCTGACAATAAAAAAAAGACATGATAACACAGGCGATTGTCTTCTCAGTGCACCAGACATTAATGACATTTCTCAGAGCGTGAGAAGCAGACAGTACTGTAATATAATTATAAAATATATACTGTGTATAATTTATGAAATAAAGACTTGCAAGTTAAGAAAACAGCATGAAGTTGCCGCGGACCTTGATGCAGATGAAAAGTTTAAAAAGTATTCATATATAGAGATAGATGGATAACTAGATAGATTAAACAGATGATCTGTGTTGCTGCTGCCGGTGAGCTGTGCGCTGCAGACGCAGTCGGTGTGAAAGGCAAACGCCTGCGTGCTGCTTCTGCTCTACCAACGCGCTGCTCACGCGCCGCGCACGCCCTGCTTGCGCTTGCGGTGTGAAACAGGCGTAATACTCACTACTCTTGAGTACTTTTAACAGGTCTACTTTTTACTCATACTTGGAGTAATATGTACAACAGATACTTTTACTCTACTTGCACTACATTTTTGGGCAAGTAATGGTACTTTTACTTGAGTATAATTTTTCAGTACTCTTTCCACCACTGCAAGTACATAGTAGTTAAGGACACTTAATATAAAGTGTTCCAGGACCTCGCATTTCACAAATTAAGCACTGGTTATTAGAAATGAGTCATTAAAACTATTATGTTTAGAAATCGTCTTTCCGTTAAACAGAAATTGGGGGGAAAAAATAAGCATGGGTTAATAATCCTAACTGTAGATTATATATTTTGCTGTACAGGTAAAGAAGAACATATAAAATCATCCATATTTAAACATTTACTATGCTCTCTATGTATATAAAATCACTTTCCAAATGTCATTTATTACAGACACCAAACCGCAACGTCTCGTCCTTGACCAGATATAAAAACGCCATTTTATGTCTTTACAACATGCCAATAACACTAGCAAAAAGGCTGCCAAACTTTCCCCGCAAATAAAACCCCTCTCGCTTCTAAATGGTAATTTATGCACGTCTGCTGTCAGCAGAAACAAGCTCTTACATTGTAAATGTCTTTGAGTTGTTTTATCGCTCTTCTCATGCATAGTCGGAGTTGATGGTGAACAAGGCTCTGGTCACCCTCTGTCCGCGGGACACTGAACACCCTACCCTCCGTCGTCCAGAATGATGTACAGCGTGAGGCCATGGTTAGCGGCGTGAAGGAAATTGAATACACAGGGAAGTCAAACATTTGAATGCGCTGGATTATGAGTGCCAGAGCGAGAGAAAGCAGCAGATGTCTGTTTCTCACTGTCTCCTCGTATCAGGCCGGCTAAGACAGCTGCGGAAGAGAGCGTGGGATGTGGAATTGGAGAGATGGAGAGAATGGCCCATTATCATAACAGCAATACGGCAAACAATCAGGGAGAGAACGACGGCGAGACGGCAGAGAGTGGGATGCAGAGGAGGATGAGCACATATGAAGAGAAGTGGAGAGAGGGAGAGAGAGGGAGAGAGAGAGAGAGAGAGAGAGAGAGAGAGAGAGAGAGAGAGGGAGAGGGACGAGCAAAAATGAGAAATGTCAATGATGGAATAAGAAAAAGAAATGCAGGAGCTGTGGAAAATGGAAATGGAATAAGAGCGGAAGAGGCGACAGACTATTTTCTCTTTAAAACCCATTTCTCTTAAAATCCACCATTAGCTGCTAGTTCAAAAAGAACCCAATGTACCTTTTTCTGCTGATAAACACTTGTTCATGTTAGGGTTTCAATTTGAATTTTGCGCAGTTAGTGAAGCTCCACATTTTATGCCTAATTAATTCAATTTATGAGTAAATGACACAGTTAGACACTGGATATTGTTCTTATACACTGTAAAAGCCAACAGTCAACTTTATTAAATGAAATGATTGTAGGTAACTCAATTTACAGAAAGTTAATTCTACTCATTGGAAAACAGTTTTGAACTCAGTTTTGAAGGTAATGAGTTGATTAAATACATCATTACTTAATTTGGAGTAACTTAAATTACTTAAATGGAGTAAGTTCACAGTACTCGAATATATTAGATTGTTAACTCAAATGGTTTGTAGCAATCGGTTTCCTCAAATGGTTTGAGTTGCCTTAACTTATTAGTTGCAGTACTTAGTTGGTTTGTGTTCGCTTCATTTATTGGGTTTTACTGTGCTCAAATTGCTTTGTTTACTTAAGTGGATTAAGTTCACAGTACTCATTAGGATTAGTTTTTGAACTTAAATGGTTTGTTGCAGTCGGTTTCCTCAAATGGTTTGAGTTACCTCAACTTATGGCTTTTGCAGTGTAGAAGCAATTGGATTGACTGTGTTGTCGATAGTTTGAGTCTGTGCATTAGACCGATCGATCGATCAGTCAATCAATCAATCAATCAATCAATCAATCAATCAATCAATCAATCAATCACATAAAAAATCCCTAATTTGTTATTTATTAAGAATATAAATGTAGCCTTCATTGAGCATAAGATTTTTTTTTCTCCAAAACAACAACAACATTTTTCTAGACTTGGTTACCTCTATATTTCTCACGTACTGGTAAAGTAGCAAGTCTATGACTAAAATAAGTTTGAAGTGATTTAAAGTTTTAAAGATATTAAATTTGTGGACAAAATGCTTGGTAGTCCTGTAGGGTGAGTGAGAGAGACTTCACCTACCCATGGGAAGATAAATCTTGAATATTTTTCTCAGGGAAAGGCCACAGGCCTCGCAGGAGGCTACGTGAACGTGCGGTAATGAAGAGTATTCTGCATAATTAGAGAAAAGATGGATCTGCCCAGCATATACAGCTCTGAATCTCATTATCCACTGCCGGCTGGCCTCTTTGTCCAGTCAGAAATCTGCACAGACAGATCCGGGGCCAAACGGCTCTTCATTTATCAGCCAGGGATTAGCACTGGCTTAACTTTAACAAGCTACTGATTAACAAAAGTTTTATTCTGGATATGAAAACATATTTCAACTTTTACTAAACATTTCATAGGATTTTTTTTGTATCAGAAAATTAACAGATTGTCCCATACTCACAAATAATCATTTCTGATTTCTAAACTGTCTGTAATTATTTGGATGTTTTACTATGTTTGGGAACTGGTTTGAATACACTAATTGTGCTTTAGTTTTTCTCATTTGCTAAAAACAGCTTATAAAAATGATTTGTTTGGAATTAGTTAGACTAAAGTAGTTGTGCTGTACGGTTTAATTAACTAAAATAAACCTTAAAGAATTGAGCGGTTGATTCACTTTAGTCTGCGACACCTCTCCATCCTCGGGTAACATGCCAGATCCATTACCCCAATCGGTCTCACTTTATACTGAGTGCCCTTAACTAATATGTACTTACACAAAAATTAATCCTTCGTTACAACGTACATATTGTGTAAATACATGTTTTTACATTGTACTTATGTTTAATTAAATACGTGCATGTAATTACATCTATAATTGATTTCTGTAATTACATTTGTAAATACACTGTTGACCATCCTATACACATTAAACCACCCTTGAAACCTACCGATACCACCAAACTTGTCCTTAACCCTTCCCCAATCCCTATCCCAACTCAAGAGCACCACAAGTGTTCTCAAATACATTATGAACACAGTAAGTACATTGTATTTTTTTTTTTTTTTTGGTGCAAGTACATAGCGGTTGATTCTGCTGGCTGTCTGTTTGGTTTTGATACACTAAAACTGACTAAGAGCAGTTGAATTGGTTAGATTATCATGGATTGTTTTGTTTTACCAAAATAATAATAATAATAATAGTATTTAGCCATTTGTTCTGGAATCAATTGGAAAGCATACTGAATGGTTATGATTCAAAACTAAACAAAACAAAACAAAACTTACTCATAAAAGTAAATTCTGCAGGAACTGATTGGACTAATATGTTAAGACTTGTGAAGCTGCGCATTGATGGATTTGCTCTTCAGTGTTTGGATTTTCAGCAGTGAAAATTAAACCACACTGAACTGAACTAAACTGAACTTCAACTCTGAAAACTGGACTGACACAGTTTCTTCCAGAGAAAGTTCTTCCTGGACTGACACAGTTTCTTCCACAGTTTTAAAATTTCTACCAGAGTGAGTAAAAGGACTTGCAAAATCACCCTGGACGCCTCGCACCCTGCACACTTCCTGTTCAAACTGTTCCCATCTGGCCGTCGCTACAGAGCACCGAGCACGAAAACAGCCAGACACAGGAAAAGTTTCTTTCCTCAGGCCATCTACCTCATGAACAGTTAAATATTCTCCTATTGTGGAATAAACGTGCAATACTTTCTCATACGCACTTGTACACAGCACCTTATAACAATAAACAATGCAATACTTCTCCTTACGCATTTGTACACAGCACCTCATAACAATATACAATGTAATACTTCTTATGCATCTGTACCCAGCACCTTATAACAATATACAATGCAATACTTATGCATTTGTACACAGCACCTTATAACCTGTATTTTTTATAACAAATCTGTAAATACATTTCAACATCCAGATCGTTGGACTTACTGCATCTCTGTTTAATGTCTATCGTCTTCTTTTTTTTATTATTGTTATTATTATTTATATTTATTCTGTGTTGTCACTTGTCACTTTATGTACACTTGAAGCTTCTGTAGCCAAAGCAAATTCCTTGTGTGTGTGAAGCACACTTGGCAATAAAACTGATTCTGATTTCAATTTACTAGACAACTTCTATGTTAAGCTGCTTTGACACAATCTACATTGTAAAAGCGTTCTAGAAATAAAGATAAATTGAGTTGAATTGGCTCTATGCCTTTGATTCACCGAAAAGAACTGACTCGTACGAATCATTTGCTCAGGACGTGATTGGCTACCCTGGTTGTGGTGGTCATGAGAATCATAAAAAGGTTATTAGTTCATTTGTACATTACTCAGTACATCGACTGATTTCAGCTTTTATCATTTGTATTTATCTGCATGTTTGTCTGTCTCTTATTATAACTACTGATTGATTTTTTTGGATCTACTTGGACTTGCAATACTTTTGACAAACTAAGCTCCAGTGGTTGTATGGTTTTGATGAAAAATAATTGACTAGTAATATTTTTTATTTACTTTAGGAAATGCTTGGTTTAATGGTTGATTCACTAAAAAGAACTGATTCAGTGGTTTTTCAGTATTTCTTTGATTCACTAAAATGAATCAAATAAGAAATTCACTTAGTGTGTTGTAATAGTTATGATTCCCTAAAAACAAATTGACTTTTTTTCTACACTGATTGATCAGTGACTTTGAATCACTAAAATGAATGAACCAAGGAATCAATTCTTTTCTCAGACTCATTTGTTCTGAGTAATTCATTCAAATCAGTTGGTCTACACTGTCTGATCACTTTGGTTTTGATTCACACCAATTAATTCAATAAGGATTTTTTTCAGGTTTTCAAGACATGCAGTGTTATGGTTATGCAGTGCATGGTTATGATTAACTAAAAATTTAACTTATTTGTTCTTATTCACTAATTCATTCAGAAATCATCTGATCTTCAGTGTTAGTTCACTATGTATTTGACTAAAACATAAATTGAAAAAGGAATCAGTTTTTTCAAAACACAATCTGATCATGTTGTGAAGTTGCTATTCAATAAAAATCAACATTCTTGTTCAGTCATTTATATTATTCGGGAATTCAGGTTGTTACATTATTCCGTTGTGTCTAATTGAAGATGAAGCTAAAATATGCAGGACACTGGCTCTCCAGGATTGAGTTTGGGCACCCCTGCTTACACGCAATGACCCAGAGACTGTTTGGATGGCATGTCACTGATGAGAAGACGGCAGATTTTGACAGTATGATGACCTTAAACATTCACTAAATGTACTACAGAATGTTACACACACACACATGCACAAATGACATGTAAATGCTTCAACTTTTCCCAGCGTAATACTCACTATCCACTACTCGAGTACTTTAAAAATGGCTACTTTTTACTAATACTTTAAGTAACATTTACAACAGATACTTTAAAGGGGTGATCCAGAGTGTATTTTTAAAGCTTGATTGTGTTTATGGGGTGCTCGTGCTTCATTTGTGAAAAAGCATGTTATTTTTTTATATATCTTACGTTGATCATATACAGCTACTCAGCTAACATGAAAACGACTGTCATATTTCCTAGTTCCTCCAAAAGCCTGCCCTCAAGAGGCTCTGATTGGTCAGCTAACATAATGTGCTGAGATTCGCAGATGGGCTCCATGTCACTAGAAAAAGTCCTGCTATAACATTACAGTACATCTGGCCATGCCCCTTCGCTGCTCAGTGTGTATACTTGTAATCTGAAGGGTTTATGACATCATTAACCAGGATGCATTTTTTTTGTAGTCCCCAAACTACATTCGCTGTAGGCTTTGCTAAGCTAACTCTGTAAAAGCCGATGTCTCCCTTTGCATTGAACTTTGAGGGTCTTACATTCAGAGATGCTGTTTATGTCCACACAGCTACATTACACATCAACTAAAGTTTATGATATGATATCGTAGTAGACCACACCTTTAACTTTACTTGGACTGCATATTTGGGCAAGTAATAGTACTTTAACTTCAGTATGATATTTTTAGTACTCTTTCCACCAGTGGGAATCAGCTAGTCTACACTGATTATTCAGTATGGCTTTGAATTGCTAAAAAGAGCCAATGCACATGAGCAATTTATTGTGACATTACTGAACTCCAAAGGCCATTGTATCCACTCAGAATGTCTTCAAATAGGCATCGTGCTAACAGCAAGTGTAAAACGAATGACTGAACGATCTGCCGTAATTTCTGCTTGTCTAAATGTACATGTGAATGTTTAAAAGAGTGTATGAAAGCTTTATGAGACATTATGAAGCATTTCTGGATTTCCTCACTCTCGGCTCAGGCTCTCTCTTACACTGCACTGAACTGATGTAAGAGCTGCTCTCCTCATTGTGTTGTGTGCGATGGCCTCCTCCTCAGGCTCCTGAACCCGACAGTAATTAGCTGTTCCAGGCTCCTACAGACGAGCGAGGTGTGCAGAGAGTCAGATAATAATATGATCACTTACTCACCAGCTAACTTCAGTGTGAGGCTGTACATTATCTGGGCCAGAGGTTAAGGGTTTGGAAACAGCAGAAAAAAAAGTAAAAGAAAAAAAAAA
>CAIGQQ010030554.1:390311-417793 GCA_903798035.1 Danio albolineatus | reverse complement strand
TTTTTCTGTTTGTCCATACAGTGTAAGAACCCGTTTTTACAACAATCCATCCATAGATCAATTAATCCATCCATCAATCAGTCAATGAATCCATCTACCCATCCATTCATAATCCAATCCATCTATCTATCTAACTTTTTTCTGTTGGTCCATTCAGTGTAAGAATCGTTTTTTACAACAATACATCCATCCATAAATCAATTTATCCATCCATTCATCCATCCATCCATCCATCCATCCATCCATCCATCCATCCATCAGTCAATGAATCAGTCTACCCATCCATTCATCCATCTAATTTTTTTTGTTTGTCCATACAGTGTAAGAGCCCGTTTTTACAAAACTCCATCCATCCATAGATCAAATAATCCATCCATCCATACCATCTTTTTCCTTCTAATATTTCCCAGATCCTGTTATATCTTCCTCTCACACCAATACTGTTCTCTCTAAGGCTTAAATAATAATATAATGAATATACATACTTCACTTGGGTGAACAACAATACAAAAAGCAAAGCAGTACACATTGACTCGCATTCAAAATGAGCTAAACCCACCCCATCCCATGCCCGACTAACAACTCTCTCTCTCTCTCTCTTTGTCTCTTGTTTTCCTCATATATTACACTTAGTCTCTCACTCTCTTTATCCTGCAGCATGTCTGTTTTTTTTTTCTTTCTTTCTCTGATGGCTGTCATTAGACTCATTCCACTGTTCTCAATCTCCTCTCTTCACTCTGTGTCTGACAAAACGTCTCAAACCGCTGCTGATGCGATGCTTGCTTCTCCGCTGGCTGATCTTATTCCTCTCCTTCGTCTACTCTTAGCCTCGTCTGAAGACTAGCGCAATCACCGTCGCTCCTCTCTCCATTCTGGAGCTGATTGGTTTGACAGCTCCATTATAAGAGAAGGATGTGATTGCGCTGTACAGTGTGGACTGCTTCTCTTGTGGACACACCAGCACTTCTTCAGGACTGTCAGCTGAGACACAGAGAGTTTTGGTGAGGATCAGGGGTCGCGGGCTCAGTCTGAAGGCCAGATGGAAAGCAATGAGCTGGAGAAACTGAGAGAAAGTGTTTGAGGTTTTGATGCTTGGGGGAGTTTGCACATCCTTAGAGGCCTACTGTGAGACTTTTGAGTTTTGGTTATGTTTTCAGAAAGATTTGTGTAATGTAATGCTTCAAATAATGCTTATTTATAATTTAATAGTGATAAATTAAAGGCAACACACACAGTGTGAATTGGATAAATTGGTCAAAATCTTTATAAATGAGACCTGAAACATTGTCACAACTGCCAGTATTTTTATTTTTTTACTTATTTATTTTCTTAAATTATTTAATTTTAATTCATTTTATTTCGATTTATTTTATTTTAATTAAATGTTATGACATTTTTATTTGATGTAATTTAATTTTATGTATTTTAATTTAATTTAATCATTCATTTTCTTTTCAGCTTAGTCCCTTAATTTGTGGTCGCCACAGTGGAATGAACCGCCAGCTTACCCAGCATATGTTTTACGCAGCAGATGCCCATCACTGGGAAACATCCATACACACTCATTAACACACATACACTCACTGCGGACAATTAAGCTTACCCAATTTACCTATATCACATGTCTTTGGACTGTGAGGGAAACTGGAGCATCCAGAGGAAACCCACGCCAACATGGGGAGAACATGCAAACTCCACACAGAAATGCCAACTGACCCAGCCTAGGCTCGAACCAGCGACCTTCTTGCTGTGAGGCCATTGTGCTACCCACTTAATTTAATTTAATTTAGTTTTACTATTTATTTATTTATTTATTTATTTATTTATTTATTTATTTTTATTTTACTCAATTTAAATATTGTTGTATTTAATTTTACTTAATTTTATTTGATTTAATTTAAAACATTTTAATTTGATTTAAATTAATTAAATGTATTTTTTTTATTTAGGATTAATTTAATTTGAATTCTATTTTATTTTATTTTATTACATTTTTTATTTAATTTAATTACATTTTTTTAATTAAAATTAAGTGTATTTAATTTTGTTTAATGTTATTTAATTCCATTTTAAAACTTACTTAATAAAAATGTACTTTGCCATGCAACTGTATTTGTAATTTAAAATTTAAAATGAACAAAAAATAAAATATAATAACTAAAATAAATGAATAAAACAAAATAAAAAAGTAAAATAAAATTGGCAGAATAAACTGGTGGAAACAGCTAATTACAAGTATAGCTACTATACTATTGAAAATGCATAATATGTAATAATAATAATTATTATTATTATAAAATAATAATAATAATAATAATAATAATAATAATAATATATCCTTTTCATGTTGTGACTATACTACTGCTACCACTACTACTAATAACTAAAATAATAATTAATGTTATTATATTTTTGGCCATTTAATTATTATTATTATTTTTTTTTGGACCCCTGTGTTCTTTGAATTTGTTAATATGTTGAATTTTGTTAAATGTAATAATTAAATTACCCTCATGCCGTTAAAACCTTTTTTCCAAAGACAATTGTACAAGAAAATCTCTTCTATGAAACACACACACAAACACATGCACACAATATACTCACACACACACAAAAGTTCTAGATTAAAGTACTGACCACTGTTTTCCATGCAGTTATGAATAATGAATGAGAACCGGAGCATCAAAAGCACCATAAAAGTATGATAAAAGCAGTCCATATGGCACATACACACTATAGTTCAGATCTTCCTAAGCCTAGAATAGCTCTCTGTATGAAGAACAGGCTGAAATCGAAGTTGTCAGCGAAATATTGCTCTTGATAAAACAACGCTTCTTGCCGAGCCCAAATATAAAAGAGCTTTTGAAGCTATTTAAAACCCTCAAATGAACAGCATAAGAACATTCAGCGGGATAACAGAGCTTGCTTTTGATTGACGTCACTCAGTGTTTTAGTATTAAGCGGTGGAGTGAGCATTTAGTTTGGTGTGTGATGTCCTTACTATGAACTGACAGCAACTATGACCGTATTACACCCACAAACAGCGTGCGCTTTGCGAGACGAGCACTCAAAATGATAATTAAAGGTGAGTCCTCGGTTTTTAAATTCGTTTTTAATTAATCCTCCCGCACTGCACATCCATCAGTGAAAGTCAAAGTGCAGCACAAACACATTTCCTCTTCCTGACCCACTGATCTAAAACAAATAACAAAATCAACAGCTGAGTCCTCACAACAAATTACCATTGAATATTCACATTACAAAAAAGACACAGCTACGCTAAATCTGAATCTAGTAAATCCAATCAACAATCGATGGGTAAAACAAAATAAATAAGATTGATAAAAGCAAAACAATCAAGATGTTATTTGTCATGAATCAGCAGGCCTGGATTAAGAATTCAAAGGCCCCTGGGCACATTGTCTTGTAGAGGCCCCTACCCAGACACACCCCTATAGTTGAGTGAAAAAATAAGAATAATATAATAAATTTTTTATAAAATGTATTATAATGTATTAATCCATGGTCTGTTGAAATTCTTGATTCTGATTGGCTGGAGGGTGCGGTATATTTCGTGGAAACGCACAGGTAGTTCCAGTCAGTTTTGATCACAGTTCGAAATAAATGCGCTTCTCCCAAACGTTTACAGTTACTATAGCAACTCACATGTGCTGCACATGAAACGGGATGGGAAATCCGCAAAATTGGGAAAATATTCATAAACTACACCACAAAATCAAGTTTTAAGAGTTTTTCAATCGACAATGTAGTTATTTTAAAGTCAAATCTGCAGTTTGTGTGTAAGAAAAGCGCATTTTAAAAAATGTTGGAAGCTCCAGGCGGTCAGCGGCAGCTCCGCGAACGGCTCCCCCCGAGGGAAGCTTTATGTCGGCCAGAGAATCTCCAGTTCTACGCTGAATCTAAATCTTTTGCATCTCTGTTGTTAAAACGGGATATATATAATTAATCTTTGGTGTATCTAAGGGTCAGTCTTTGGACATTTGAACCTATTATTTTTTTTCTCAGGTGTATTTTTTTGGCAGATCACAAAGATAAGTTTCATAACTAATCTATGACCATAAATAATGTTATATTACACCGATCCTGCATGTTTGGCTGATTGCTTTTGTTTTAAAGAAGATAATAAATAAAGCAGAATGTTCTCCTACCTGTCCTGATGTTTTTTCATTATGCAAAATTCACCTATATTTAACAGCAGAGATTTCTGAAATAGACTTTTTGCTTCAAAGACTCTAGTCTAGAGTACACTTGACTTGAAAATGCGTATTTAATTGATATGGTACCTTTTATAAGATGTGTATGTTTATTATGAAATATAAATTGCGGAAATTATTCTATACTGTAGGTATGCCAGCTTTCGCAGTATTAAAGGTAATGTTAAGGGAAAAAAAGCTATTATACAGATCCTCCCTCGTCAGAGAAGTGGTTGAAAGACAAAAGAAACGTGTGACTGGGAATGTCTTATTTTTCCACTTGTGATCAGACTGATGAAATCGGATCTTAATAATATTAGCAGGTATAAACAGCACGCACCTGCTCTCTCTGTCTGTCTGCCTGTCAGCCTGTCACAGCTGATTCAGCGGAGGGTCTAGAAAATCTAACATGTAAAAAACTGACAAAAAAAAAACTAAATAATAATAATAATAAAAATAATAATAATAAAAAATATTTAAAAAAATAAAATATCTGACAAATATTGCTCTGCAAACAGCAAAACTATTTTAAACTCAGGGCTACCTTGGCAAATGACCATGGAATAAGCGGGATAATCAACAGCTTGCCGTGCGTTAAAGGATTCTGCGCGTCATGTGGTCCTTTGCCTCCACATCGTGCATTAAGATCCTTTAATGCACGGCAAGCCGTTGATTGTCCCTTACTTGTCCACATTTTTTAAAGTAAATTATATACAGTATATTTAAACATATATAAATTATATATAGTACATATATATTTATAGTCTACAAAGATTTAACTTATTTATAAAGCATTTATGGCCTGTTTCTAAAAATCAGGCTTTTCTTTTTCTGGATTACTTTCCAAAACACAGTCAGTTGGTCAATCGGTGCTTTTTAAAGCACTATCGATTGGGTTTGGGGAAGGGGGTGGGTGGGGGTATCGACCTCTGGTGAATTTACTTGGGAACAGCAGACAAAAATGGCACTCGCGAGAGAAATACGAGATCTCAAAAAGCTTACAAAACTGCAAAAAAATTAGCTCCTGGGATGTATTTTGCGCTCTGTAAAAATGTATATAGGGGCACATAATCAGAATGAGCCTGGGTTGTTCTGATCATCTGAAAGATCACATTTTTATACAAAACTTGGAAGCATCCAGGAATCATCAACTTCAAATTGAAATATCACACAAACATCTTAACATCTATTCTAACCTACTCTAACAACCATCAAACAACACACATGTCCTTTCAGGGAAGAAGAGTTATTAACAGGGTCTTGTTATTGCATGTAATTGGTTAATTGAAAGTTTAAAACCTCTATTATTTACCTAGCCGTATTGATTAATGAATAATGAATCTAATATCTAGTATGTCTGCAGTCTTGTACAGGGATTATGTTCAGTAATTTAGGCTCCAGCAGCATCTCGCTGAAATGATTTGTTCAGTCTGTTTGCAGAGTTTGAAATCTCTCTGCAAATACATCTCAAACAAAACAAACACTTTAGCTCTGCCTATAATCTCTTATTCATAACCAGAGTTCTGGAGGATAAATGACCACACAAATCCATGTTTCTAAAATACACATGACTCATGTGAATATGGTAAATAAATAACATTTAATGGACGATGTATGTGGTAAAGGATATTTCTAATTGCGATTTAATAACAACAGAACAGAAATACACGAAGGAAATAAAATATACAACTAAACTGATAAACCTATACATTTTTCAGGACATTAAAAAATACATCGGAAATAAAGAGGAAGAAACTAATGTAAAAATTCTCCCTCTGCAACGCATCATCAATACTTTGAGGCAGAAAAATAAGTATAAATTATGAGATAAAATGAAATGTGTGTAAAGTGTGTTATTCCTCATTGTCTCTTTTCTCTTCATCTTATGGGAAAGTGCTAATAACGAAAGTGGAAATGTATATATTTTTGCTACAATAACTTATTTTAATAAATGTTACATGCCTGGGGGTGTTGCTCTGTTTTTCTCTCCTCCGCTTTCCATTTTATTTGCTGTTCTCCTAAAATCTAGGTGTTCTGATTGGCTTGGCGTGTTCTCACGAGTGGACCAATCAGAAGAGAATGGGGGTCAAAGTGCTCCAGTAACGACTCGGACCAGACAGACTGGGGCAATACTTGTCTGTTGTTGCTGCTGTGCCTTTCTGTGTGGCATTTGTGCCTGTCTTGTGCTCTGGTTCACTTTAAATGTTTTTTATGTCGTACATCTGTTCAGAACGTCTATACTAAACTTGCTTTAATCTACTAAAAGGGAAGTGAAAGTGAAGTATGTCACGTGACATACATTTTTACACACACGTAGTTGATTCTCTGTTAATTCATTAGGTCAGAAGCAGATGCTACTTCTTGTGTGTTTTGTCCAGTGAGTGCAGTTTAGTAAGGGGTGTATGACGCCGAAGATGTTTGTTTTCTATTTTTCATATTTCTCTTTAGTTATTTAGAGGTGGGGGGAGGGATTAGTTAGTGGATGTTTAATTTGTTATTTTCTTTGATTTGGCACAGCACATTTTCCTTCCTTCTATCAGGTTTGTTTCAGCCAATTTGTTTATGTAATTTTGAATTTATGGTACACATTTGTAAATATACTTTGGGTGATTAAATATTCTTCATCTTTATTGTAAATAAAGCGAACCACTTTTTGCCACGTCTGTTGTCAGTGTTGATTCATAGCAGCTAACGTCTCAGGGGAATTCTTAAAATATTGGGTTGCCATACTTATGTTAAGCCCTTTTTCATCCTCCGAGCCACACGGGGCGTAACAATAAAAAACAATTAATATTATTTAATTTGATCTTATTAGCGTTCCTATTATTATTATTCTTCCGCCAGATTTGAATGGTAGCCCATATAATGGTACGCAGGAAAGTTGTATAATTTGGCACAATGATAGAGGGCAGTGTCAACATGAACCACAGCAAAAACCTGAAGTCTCTAACTCAAACTCTCTAGCGCCACCACTTGTCCAAAGTTTCACTTATGTTTATCATTATAACTTTTGAACCGGATGGGTTACAGTCAAAATTATTTTTTCCTGAATCCTTGGATTCTTGGCTCAAGCCGATTCAATCACATGACGTCATTTTCCGTCATTAATTTTTTTTTTTGCTATTTTGAATTTTTCGCAAATACTGTTTGATCTAACTCATCCCAGGCCGTTTATCCGATTTTTACCAAAATTGAAATCACATGATCTACACACCATGTTGACCAAAAGATATGGAATTCAAGTTGATTCGACCAATCATTTTCGTTTAACTTGCGAACAAATCCAATGTAGAGCTTGTGAAAATCGACTTGAAGTGATATCTCCACAACGCATTGACGTATTCATACCAAACTTGATGTGTGTTATGACAACCATAGTCTGAGGTTATCTGCAGAGTTTCGGAGCACTGCTCCCTAGTGGTCCAGAGATACAGAAAATAGCTTTTTTGCTTATATCTTCTCAGCCCTTCGTCCAAAACTCATAAAACTGGTCTCTTCATTCATATTTATTTTCCTACCTTAACTTTTTTCATATTTGTTTTTGGTTCATTTACTTCTGATTTAATATTTACACATTTCTATTGCTGAAAAAAAACAATATCTATAGTATCTATCTATCTATCTATCTATCTATCTATCTATCTATCTATCTATCTATCTATCTATCTATCTATCTATCTATCTATCTATCTATCTATCTATCTATCTATCTATGGGTATAGATATGGGTAGACAGTTGCAGCTCATTCAGAACGTTGCGGCCAGGATTCAGACCAGAACCAGGAAATCAGAGCACATCACACCTGTCCTCAGGTCTCTACACTGGCTCCCAGTTACATTCAGAATAGATTTTAAAGTATTACTACTTGTCTATAAATCACTAAATGGCCTAGGACCTCAATACATTACAGATATGCTGACTGAATACAAACCAAATAGATCACTCAGATCTTTAGGATCATATAAGCTAGAAATTCCAAGAGTCAGTCAAAGCAGGGTCAATCGGCCTTCAGCTGCTACTGCCCTAATTGCTGGAATCAGCTTCCAGAAATGATCAGATGTGCTCCAACATTAGGCACAGTCAAATCAAGACTGAAAACACATCTGTTTAGCTGTGCCTTTACTGAATGAGCACTGTGCTACGTCCGACAGATTGCACTATTGTATTTCTTTTCCTTTAAACTCTTTTATAACCTGTTTTAACACATTTTAATCTGTTTTTTTATTTGTTTTTTTATACTTTTTTTTTTTTTACTTTGAATTGCCACTGTGTATGAAATGTGCTATAGAAATAAACATGCCTTGCCTAGTATTTATGATACTTTTTTTTTTAAATACACATTTCAAATAAAAAATAGTATTTTGTAATTTGTATTTGATGGGGTTTACTAAAATGGCTGAATATTTTGTTGAAACTACTTTAGTGTCTTGTATTTTTGTATTTTTAAAATACTGTAAAATACTTGGTACAAAGTCTACATAATGACATCATAAAAATGCGGCCTCAAATTGATGCTTTCGCAATTATTTGCCTAGGCTGAGATGAGAATATCAGACAATTGATTAATATTGAAGATGGTGGTCAATGCTTGGAGGATGGATGAAAATTATGCAACAAAAACAAAGAAAATAACAAATAGCATGGGTATGTTTGGGAGCAAGTCAACAATCACTAAAAAATGGTATACGGCAGTATAGTATACAATTCGGCATCAGCATCTTTGCTTAAGAAATGAGATGGACTAAAATATCAGTCCTTAAGAACAGGATGAGAAGCCTTCAGAACATCATCAGTCTCAGTCTGACTGCTGCAGGTGGAAATGCAGAGGAGGTTTAGAAGCATAAAACACCTAACAATGATGTACTGGCATCCATTAAAGGGGGTAAACTGAGACTCTTCCAGTTAAAGAAAAACTAAAAAAAAATCTTGGGAGAATGAGTAAACTGCACAAATAATAGTAGTTCTGGATGGATTGCTGTTGTAGATGCCAAGAAAATAAGACGAACAACACACACATATACACACACACAAATAAACAAGCAAACAAACACACAAAAACTAAGTCATACAGTTGCGATGCCTATAATACTTCATTGGCTGTTTCAGATGCCAGTAGCTGATCTGCATATGCAGTGTACAGTTGATGAAGAGGAAAGATGTCTAAAGATGTCAAAGCGACACATTACAGTATATTATAATTTTTAATAATACTCCAGTGTATTACAGACTGGTCAAAAACTCAATATTCCCATTACACGGCAGCAGCAGGATGTATGTGAAGAGTTTATTTGCAAAAACTGATGACTCTATTTTTTAGAGATACCATGTTTTATGTTGTGCATTGAAGATTTCAATTGCAAAAAACGACGTAAATAAATAAAATAAAAAATATGTGAACAAAAAATTTAAATAACCTCTTAACATATCATTATTTTAAAATATAAGACTGTTAATAGATGGTGGGGATTTTACTGGCCATGCAATGTATAGAAACAGAATAAAGAGATATAGTATTATATTCAACTTATTTTTACAGGGATTAAAGAAATCCTCTTCAACACTGTTGCCGTCAAACACTGTTTGCTGTGTCAGTTTAACGGTGATTGAATAAACCTGTTGATGGAAGGTTTGCGAAGAAATGTCATGCTCCCTTGTAAAAGTATTTTGTAGTATTTTCAAAATACAGTATTTTATTTTGATACATTTGTGGCTGCTGTATTTTGTAGTTTATTTTGATACACTTATAACACTTATACACTTTGATACACTTATTCAGCAATAGAAATGTGTAAATATAAAATCAGACTTAGTAAATGAACCAAAAACAAATAAAAAAAATAGTCTACAAGTAAATAAATACATAAATAATTAATACATAAGTATTATAAATCAAATAATAATATTAAAAAGTTTTCCAATCAATAATATTAATTTAAAAAAAATCAAAGGGAATATATTTACACTGTAAAAAAAATCCATCATTTTACAATTTATTTCTGGCAGCTAGGTTGCCGGAAAAAAAAACATAAAATAACAGCCGTTAAATTACAGAAATTTCTGTAACATTTAAGGAAATTTCTGTAATTTAATATCTGTTATTTTACAGCAAATTTTTGTATTTTAACGGCCGTTATTTTGTTTTTTTTTCTTCCGGCACCCCAGCGGCCAGAAATAAACCGTAAAATTACGGATTTTTTATACAGTGTATATATACACAAGCAGAATATTCCCTCCACGATTAACCAGACACTTCCATAAGAAAGTGAGGAAAAGTCACAATGAAGGTTAAACTTATTAGTCAGATATTTTATAATGCACGTACACACACACACACACACACACACACACACACACACACACACACACACGCACGCACGCACACACACCGAGAGAGACAGAAACAACAAAAAAAGCATCAGTCTTCTCCCATTACATACATTATTTGACAAGAATGGAGGCCTCTAACCAAGAGCTGTCCTTCAATGCTAAACAAGGTCACTAAGACACACACACGTACACACACACGGTGTCTTTGAAGAGACGGGTGAACAGGCCTTTCTTGCACACACTTTGCTCGAGTCTCCATTTCCAAGGCTACTTATTAGAATAAATCCATTTTCATTCTCTCCTCTGCCAGGCAATTAAGCAGCTCTCGCTCTCATCAGTCAAAGAGTCAAGCACTGGCACCTGGAAGGTGTGTCTTTTTTTTTTATCTCTCTCGCATTCTTTCTCTTCCCGTCTCTCTTTTCTTCTTCTTTTTCCTCTTCTTGGCTCTCTCCTTCCCTGTGTTTTGAAGCCGGGCCCATTTATCTTCCTCAGACAGAGAGAGTGACGTGGAGCCTGGCAGCTTTGGCCTTGCTGGAGAACTCGAGTGCTTCACCTCCTCTCACCCTGTCTAAAGATGAGACACACACACTCATAGGAGCACACGCGCACACACATGAACAGAGAAACACTCTCGGTCCCTAACAGACACACATGTGCTAATTTCTGTCTTGAGTTTAGAACTGGTGTGCACGAGAGTACATTTTTGCTTTTAATGTATCATATTATGCATATTTAAAATTGCTGATTAGTAGTTTCTTATTTGCAGGAGCCCATAAAATTTCTGTGTAAAATTGCTTTTTAAGATTGTAATTGAATAATTTAGATTTTATTATGGCAATATTTTCATCTTTGGTAATAATATGTTGACTGATTCATTATTCATTTGCATTATTTGTCATAATATGTATTGTTGGTGACCATACGATACATGTATACGCTCACTGGCTACTTTATTAGGTACACCGGTCTAACTGCTCATTAACACGAATTTCTAATCAGCCAATCACATGGCGGCAACTCAGTGCATCTATGCATGTAGACATGGTCAAGACGATCTGCTGCAGTTCAAACCGAGCATCAGAATGGGGAGGAAAGGTGATTTGAGTGACTTTGAACGTGGCATGGTGGGCTGGTCTGAGTATTTCAGAAACTGCTAATCTACTGGGATTTTCACGCACAGCCATTTCTAGGGTTTACAGCGAATGGTCCGAAAAAGAGAAAATATCCAGTGAGCAGCAGTTCTGTGGGCGTAAAATGCCTTATTGATGCCAGAGGTTAGAGGAGAATGGGCATCTTTGAACGCACAACACGTCCATCCTTGAGGTAGATGAGCTACAGCAGCAGAAGACCACACCGGGTGCCACTCCTGTCAGCTAAGTACAGGAAACTGAGGCTACAATTCGCACAGACTCAACATCCATCCATCCATCCATCCATCCATCCATTTTACATTTATAATTTTTATTATAATTATCATTATTATTAATGTCATTCAGATAGTTTTCATCAAGTTACATGAAATGAAAAAGTTAACTAATCTTCAATAGTACCTGGATGTAGCCTTGCATACGTAAGCTGAGACTGCATATCTCAGACTTGTAATGTTAGACACAATGCACTCAATTGAGCTAGTGACGTCATTGTGAGGGGTAGAGTTAGAGGTGGGGTTAGGAGTGCACTTCGCATTACATTGCATTGTGTATAAAAGCATTGCATGCAGCTCATATTGCAACTGCACCTGGTCTGCGTCCAGACCTCTAATTTTGGTTAACTAACATCAGGACAAGCCAGGTTTAGACAAAACATTTTATATTAGTTATCATTTGGTACTAGTGTGATTGACATCACTCTGGTGGTGAAGCAGGTTAAACCAGTTACAAATGGAGTGCATATGAATCTCTACCGGCAGCTATCTCTCTGCAACTCCCACATGGTCGCCCACTAAAGCTAAGCAGTGCTGCGCCTGGTCAGTACCTGGATGTGAGACCCCATGGGAAAACATCCGTTGCTGCCCGAAGTGATGTTAGTGAGGCCAACAGGGGGCACTCAACCTGTGGTCTGTGTGGGTCCTAACGGGCCAGTATAGTAAACGGGACTCTATACTGCTCAGTGGGCGCCGTCTTTCAAATGAAATGTTAAACTGAGGTCCTGACTTTCTGTGGTCATAAAAAATCCCAGCAAATATCCCCGAAAAAGAGTAGGGGTTTAACCCCGGCATCCTGGCCAGATCTGCCCTCTGGACATCATGGCCTCCTAACTTCCCTATACCATAATTGGCTTAATCACTCTGTCTCCTCTCCACCAATCAGCTGGTGTGTGGTGTGAGGTCTGGCGCAATATGGCTGCTGTCGCGTCATCCAGGTGGATGCTGCACACTGGTAGAAAAAGCGCTATATAAATGTAAGGAATTATTACAATTATTATTATTACTACAATTACAATTATTACAAACCCAAAGCTAAATATCACTATGAAAAAGTTTTATTTAATTCATCCCATGTCCTCTAGCCCAGTGGTTCTCAACTGGTTTGGCCACGGGACCCACATTTTAACATGGTCATCAAGCCGCGACCCAATACTTATTGTTGCATCTAACAAAATGTATCAAATTATAGAATTATTACAAAGTAAAAACGATAAATACTGTAAACAGCAGTTAGGGTAGAGAAATGTTCAGTTACCGAACTAAACTGAACTGTTGTCGCGCGCGCATTTCAAAATAAAAGTCCGGTATAAGCAAAATAAATTATTGTTTTTTTTTGGTTTTTTTGACCACGCACTCCGCAACCCACTAAAAATGTTCCCGCGACCCACCAGTTGAGAAACACTGCTCTAGCCAATAATCACCGTCCTTCTCTTTCAGATGTACTTGAAATGACATTTTGACTCACTGACTGGAATTTCCATGCTTGAACTTATTACTGAAAGGATGATGTGGCTTAAATATATTAACAAATGTACACACTTTCCCAGAGATGGGTTGCAGCTGGAAGGGCATCTGCTGCGTAAAACATATGCTGGATAAGTTAGCGGTTCATTCTGCTGTGGTGACCCAAGATTAATAAAGGGACTAAGCCGAACAGAAAATGAATGAATGAATAAATGTACATACCTTTAAAGGCATGTACCTAGATTTAAAGTTAACGCATGTGAATGTAACAAATCAGAACGTCATGATCCTCAAAGAAACATTTAAATATAAGAACTGCTAAATTATGTTAACAACAGTCCCTTAATAACTGCTGCAAAATACTTGAAAACATATTTTTAATTCTGTTAACCTTACCCGATAACTTGACAGAATAGGTCAGTCTATCAGACAAGTGTGGTGGCTGTGAAAAATGTTTTTGACAGCATGTCTGGTATGTTGTTTTTTTGTGGTTATATTCTAGATTATGAGCATTGTAAAAACAAAGTATAGTTTTGTGCATCTTGCAAAACCCAGAGGCTCGTACAGCACTTTTTTTTACTGCTTGTTCAAACTTCTTATTTGAAATGAGCTGAAACACAATTCTTGAGATTGTTTTGTTGGACAACTTATTTGTTTTGTGTTCAATCCACTTAAATTTGTTAAAACAATTACGTTAATCAATCTGTGTTAGGACAACATGAAGGAATTGTGTGGAACCTAGCAATTTTGTATTTTTTTTATTTTTTTACAGAGCAGACACACTGGACTTTTGTTGCACTTTTTATGTTACTAGGCAAGCACTGTATCAACAGTCTTGGTGTACCTGTAATGGTATGTACCAAGATATAAAGTTTCCGGTTCCTTCAATCATTTCCTATCATCTTAAGGTAAAAAAGTAATAAATGCTATTTCTTTATTATAAAAAAAGCAAAAAAAATATTATTAGTATTTTTACTTGAAAAGAAGAAAGTACAGCCTGTGATTTTTCCTCCTCATAAAATATATTTCCAGCCCACGTGTAGCGTTATGAATTTCGCTGCTCCTCCTTGGCACAGCCTACGGCCACATAAAATTGTGTTCAACGATTTGTTAAATATCCATTTTCAGTGGATGCAATAAAACCCGTGGCCTGCTTGGAAAAAAAAAAGAAGAAAGAAAAAAGAAATCGTCCTTGATTTTCAGATGTTAGAGCTCAACGAGGCCCAACAGACGGGGCGACGACAGAGATGCTAATGAAATGTCCCGAGAGGTCATTATATTAAAATCAATAATGCCTCATTTCCATGGTAAAGTTGCTGCTCTTCTGGCAAGAATCACTTGTGTTGTCTGTGCTGATGGGGGAAAAGATAAAAGCCTCCATTGAGAGGCATCTGCATTCAAGAGCCTTCAAAACACAACACAAAACAAAACAATTCCCACCACCGCTCGCATATGTGGTAATGCAGATATCTGTGCACAGAAAACAAAAGACACCTTCACAACAAATGTCAGCTGGGCACTGCTTTGAATGCAGTCAAGACTGAAGTCTTCCTTAAAGCATTATAAAGCCATGAATTGTGATGAACCGATGACCAGTGGACAGTTTAAATCTTACAAAATACCTAATAAAACAAATTAAAACCCAATCCCAATACCCCTTAGCCCTTACCCATACCTTATATACCAATTTTCTTTAGCTTGGAGGTGTAGGGGTAAGAAGAAGGGCCACATAGTCCTTCGAATGGAGAAGTCCTTCAATTTTTTTTTAGGACTACACTACAAACAAAGAGGAATAAGAGGTTTGTATGACTACACCAGCTACAGTACATCAGCAACAAGACTGCAAAACCAAGCAAGGAGACTAACAAATGTAAAAAAAAAATTGGCATTGATTACAAAAACCATCTGATTTGTTACATTCACATGCGTTAACGTTTTATGGTGAGTTCAGACTGCATGATTTTAGCCCCGTTTTTGACTCGCCAACAGGTTTTGAGAAGTCGCAGACAAATGCCTGAAATCACAAGCAAATCGGTGCTCGTTTGCGTGAGTGACAAACACACAGTGTGACCTATCAATGACGCGATCTGAGAGAATTGCCGATGAGTTGCTGATGCCCGTGAGATATTTGGCGTGCTAAATATCTGGAGCTGTCGGCGATTCAAATCATGGCGTGTGAAATGAGTTTTAACTGAAAATAACATCAGCGATCACCTACAGCCAATCAGAGAGCAGCATCCAGGCTAGTGGGAAGTTGCGGGAGGAGAAGTTACCACAATATCAACAAGCACGGCTTCGTTTGAGAAAAGGCCTTCTTGTCGGTGCATTTGGGACCAAGAAATGGAGGAAAAATTGGTGGAGATTCCAGTGTTGCATGTGTGACCTCGCGTTGCTTACATGTCACTTCTCGTGTGTGTTTGGTTGTATTTGTGGACCGAGACAAAGTTGTCGGTTTTGTAAAGGCATGCAGTGTGAAACCCCCTGTCGCTGATCCATCTTGCAGTGTAAACACAGCACCGACGGAACGCTCGCCCAGATAGTCATGCAGTGTGAAAACATCTGTTACACGACTACTTTGAAAATCCTGCAGTCTGAACTCGGCATTACAGTCATGATCTTCAAAGATACAAAAAAAAAAAAAAAAAAAAAAAAAAACGCTGCTAAATTTCTTAATAACCGCTGCAAAATATTACAAAACATATTTTAAACTCTGTTAACCTTAACCGATAACTTGACAGAATAGGCCAGTCTATCAGACAAGTCTGGTGGCTGTGAAAACTGCTCTTGACAGGATGTCTGGTATGTTGTTTTCTTGTGGTTATATTCTAGATCAGTGGTCTTAGACTCAATTCCTGGAGGGCCGCTGCTCTGCAGATTTTAGCTCCAACTACCTCCAAGTCACACCTGCTTATTAGTCTTGAACACCTTGATTAGTTGGATCAGCTGTGTCTGATTTTGGTTGGAGCTAACCTATGTAGAGCTGTGGCCCTCCAGGAATCCAGTTTGAGACCTATGTTCCAGATTATAAGCATTGTAAATACAAAGTATCGTGCATCTTGCAAAACCCAGAGGCTCATACAGCCCTTTTTTTACAGCCCTTTTTAATCTGTTACCTCAATTTTATTGAGTAGATTTAGGGTATTGTTTTTTACAGTGTAAATATAACAATGTTGTGTTGAGCCAAAAGTGGACACGTAATTTGTAATGTTATGTCTTTCTGTTGTATTCATATTTTGTATTATCTCCAAAATAAATAATGAAATAAAGTAACCCAGCCGCTTGTGGCATCGACAGAGTTGTGAAGCGAGTGCACTTACAGCTGGTCTCTCACACACATACATCTAAACACGCATGTTTCATGCACAAACACACCTTTTAAACAAAAACAAATTACAAAAATAAATGGAAAAACAGGATTTAATTTACAAACCATTTAAATAAATAGATTTTTAAAAATGAAACAACTGAAAAGGAAATAAAATAACTAAGAACTGAAACCAGCTCCAATGTTCAGGAAGTTACGTGTTAATGCACAATCGTTAGTAATTTGAGACAGCACACTTTATAACAGCACTCCCGCAATATTCTCTCTTGCTTTCACAAAAAAAAAAAAAAGTTTTTTTTTATCTTTCATGTATATCCATTATTAACAGCTTATTTAAGTGTTAAGGCTATGGCCTATTTTTTTCAGTGCATGATTGACTGCTTCACGGAATATACTTATATCCAAGTTGTGTTAACATAAACATGGCCATTTTTTTGAAAATAGCCTATTTAAGTGAAGTTTCACAAACTAATTTCGAGAGGAGCACGTGAAATGATTGACTTCAGCTGATTCCCATTGCTAATAATTAGCTAGCCTATCAGATCATCCTAAACCTACTATATATATCCTGCCTAAACTTCATTCCACATCTTCGATTCCGGAAGAAGGCTCCCGACAGGGCTGCTCCAGTTCCTTGACGAGTTTAAGAAAACTCTCTTTACAAACTTTTGCAACTTCAATAAAACAACAACAACAACAACAACAACAACAGCAGCAGCAGCAGCAATTCATTTGGAGCCATCTTCAACAACAGGTAAACATGAACAGGAACAAAACTCCGCTCTCCCCGAAACACCAGCCCAGGGTTTAACAACATCAAGCCCAGCCCGGAAGCCGGCTAAACACCGAGGCTCCTCTAAGGCCTATCCGCCCAACCATGACAAGAACCCAACACCGCATTCAATCGTCATCTTCAGTCACTCCAAATCTCCACCTACCTTCTCCAGCTTCTTCCTACGCCTCTGCAAAATCATCATCCCTCACTTCCAACAAGATGACCGCATCAGAAATCCGCTAGCCTCTCACAAAGCGGAATCACCATCTCCAGCTGCTGCGATCTGCTATAATTCTACGGACCTACTCCGCACTCGCTCCCGCCACGCCCCCCTATCCCCAAACGGTGTAGCGGTGTCCCTACTATCGTCGACAGAGAAAGCAATTTGCACGCATTAAAGCCAGACTCCGTAGGCAAATAGATGCAAATAAAAAATGTCTTTATTTTCCAAACAACAGAACACAATGCATCTTATCACAGCACTATTTCTAGCTTAAAGTTTCATAACAAACGCTGAGTTACGGTCACAACTGCTTCCTGCTATTGCTCTCTCTCTACACCCAGCGCAGGCACCGTAAGGTAATGTTGTACTGACACCTTGTGGCCAATCGCCAATTTACAATCTTGGCTCCTACAAGGGACACACTGGAAACAAGTGGTACCAGCAGCAATACTAGCAGAAGACGGATCTAACCTTCACATCAGAATTTTCTCAGGATGCAGTATTCTTTCCTGTGCGGTCTGCTGTTAAAACCTGCTCAAGACAACCTCCTGCCCCTTCATAATCCCCTTCTCTGAAAGAACTTCAGTTCCCAAAAATCCACCAGCAACGTCCCCAGCCCATCTACCTCTGCTAACCCGCTCTACTTCCTCCTTTTTCTCAAACCCTCTCTCCCCCCTGTCTTGCAATAACCCTAATGCTACAAGATGCCTTCGTCACACCTATATATATCTGCACATTTGCAATTACTGCGGCGGCGCACACGCGCGCGTCGTATACCAAGTATTGAAAGCCAATATAAAACACAGGAATTATTTGTTGTCTCCTGTCAATATCTCTATACTGAAATTTGTTCATACCCTGATCCTAATTTTTCTGAATTTCTCATTTCAGGTTTGTCTAACGGATCCCACTCCAGTGTCTTGACTCTCCCGTCCTACAACCTTGCCAGCCCCAACTAACAATCTGACATCGCCGAACCAGAAGCGGTTGAGCAACAAATCAACCCCCCTCCCTACGTTTAGTGTATATTGCATCAGCACCATCGGAGTAGCAACTAGGAAGTTTCTGGCAAAAACAACTGTTAATTTAATCTTATCTCTAATGATTCTGCCCTTTCTAGCATTAACAGCATTAGTCTACCCGTCGAATCCTCATTAAACTACCACGACAGAGACCAAGCGATTTCTTTCATTAAACTAGTCGGCTGTAACGCTTGGCTCGCTAAAGTTGACATCAAGCCAGCCTTTAAATCATGCCATTACATCCTGATTTCAGGCATCTTTATGACACTAATTGGGAACCACACATTTACTTCACAGCCTGCCTAACCTATAATATTCGATACGCTTTATGCTGGATTTTACTAATAACTACAGGATTCCGCACGTAGTTCACCTCATAGATAATTTCCTCATTATCTAGCCTCCCCAATACTAGAATTTCCATTCCAATAATATTCATCGGCATTATTCGAATTCTACTCCTTAGTAGCTGCGGCTATATTACGGGGAGACGAATGGTCCGTCTCCACCACCCTCGTTCACTGTGACAACAAAGCTTAGTTCACAGCATTAAAAGAGGGCGCTCTCATTTCTCCTGCTCTAATGCCATTACTCCTTTGCCTTATTTGAACATCAGCCAGAAACAATTTATCGGGACTACTGTACATGCCCTGGTTTCCATAACCAATAGCTAACTCTCTCTTTTGCTTTCATTCCAGAACGGTGCCAGAAGCAGAGCTGCATCCAACTGCCATACATCCCATACTCCCAAACATCCATATCTCTTATCCTTCAGGCAGTTTCTCCCAGAACCCTACAATCACATCTCACTGCATGGAAGAAACTTAAACATTTTCATTCCCCATACAACATTATATTTCCCCAATTTTTCCCTACTTTCAATCACTTCATTACATATCTTCATTCACTCAACACATCCAAGCTAATTCTATCTAAGTGGAATTTATTTTTCTTACAAGCTCATATGCGGCTTCATTTCCGATTCCATAGCCAATTGACAAACCAGCCTTCTTAATAAAGGCCTGCAAAAAGCAAACCCCTCCCTCCCAGACCCCAGACTACCCATAACACACAACATACTTTCCAATGCTTTTCCCCACTAAGGAAAGGCTATCTATCCTTCCACACAGACCACACCTTAGATGCAATATTTACACTGGCCTTTTGGATTTCTCAGATGCTCTGAAACCCCAATTCCATCTTCATTCGATCCAAACATCCACCCCACTATTTCTGACCTGACTTCGATCGACGAGGAAACTACATCTTTCCTCATCAAACAAAGTAAAACAGACCAATACAGAAAAGGACACTTTAGATACATATTCAACATCCCCTCCCCTACAAGCCCTTTCCAAACACTCCTGGCCTACATACACTACAGGAAAACACTAAGTTCTAGTCCCCCCCCCCCCCTCTTCATTGATGTTACATATCACCCAGTAACACGTTTTCGGTTCCAAAAAAAAAACAAAAAAAAAAAAAAAACAACCAAACACCTTCAAGCAGTCCTCCGACATTCAGGCTTCCCACCAGAATCATACTCTAGCCATTTAGAATTAGAGCCGCCATCACAGCAGCACATACAAACCCTGGGAAGGTGGTCTTTTGACGCCTTCAAAGTATACATCTGCCTTAGCCTCAGCCACCTCAAGGAGGCCCAAAAGCCACATCAGCTCCCTGAGGGCGGGAGAACAACCACTATACCAACTTCCTAAGGGCGTGGGCACGACCCAGCCATTTAACCCTCTTCCTCCCAGCTCTGAGTACACTTAGCTTTTTCCCCGAATCATGCACTTACTCCCGCAGGAGTATAGCTGCCCAGGCTCCCCGTCCCGTCTATCATCTTTGCACATTACAACAACAAGGCATTGTACCATGCATTAAAGCAATTGAATCTATATCCACCCTTCTGATTTTTTCTTTTTTCTCATTCTAGAGACTACGGCAGCTCCAAACCACAGGAAGGTGGTCACCTGATGCTTTCAAAATCATACATTCGCCTCAACCAATGCCA
The DNA here is from genome assembly GCA_903798035.1 of Danio albolineatus. Taxonomy (NCBI): domain Eukaryota; kingdom Metazoa; phylum Chordata; class Actinopteri; order Cypriniformes; family Danionidae; genus Danio; species Danio albolineatus. The sequence continues at coordinate 396,999 of CAIGQQ010030554.1, read as the reverse complement.
CCTCCAGGCAGCCCAAAAGACCCTTCCCAGACGAGACCATTATCCTACAACGAAGAGCCTAACTTGCCTAGAGCGGGGCTTCCCAGCTATTGGCTTAAGGACACGGGCATAATACAGCCTATACTCCTTTCCCTTTTTCCATACTCCTCCCCTTTTGCTTCTAGCCCTGAATTTTCTTATTTCAACTCCTAGTTTCCCTCCCTGCCGCTCCCAGGAGTTCCCCCTACCCCCCTCCCCGACTCCTGCAGAGCCAGCCTTTGATAGCTCATCTTGCCCGAGCTGTGACTTCGAGCTTCGAGTCACGTCACTGCCCCTTCCTAGGACCCAGCTCTACGTACATGCAAGCACGCCTGTCTAGGCATGTGCAGGCATGAACGAACGATGTAGATATGCATCCGTGTAAATCTCTTACGCGGGCGCACATCAAACATCAAGCTGGTACTCCTAAGCCCTCTAGTAGGAGTTTTTCACTGCCCACTTCATCTTCCCAGGCTCCTGCTAGAACCAGCCTTTTATAGCTCAACTGCCCGAGCTGTGACTTCGAGCTTCGAGTCACGTCACTGCCCTATCATAGCCCAGTTACATTAGTATACGCATGCGGCAAGCGAGTGCAAAAAAATAAAAAATAAATAAAAAAATAAAAAAATAAATAAATAAAAATTGCATGCGTATACTAGCGATGTAGATATGCTCCTGCATACTTCCACGTATTCAGACGCATATCTAACATTAAGCTGGCACCCCTAAGCCCTGCCTCTAGTAGGAGTCTTCACCGCCAACTGACTCCTGCTAGAACTGCCCGAGCTGTGACTTCGAGCTTCGAGTCACGTCACTGCCCTTCCATAGCCCAGCTGCATTCGTACATGCATGCAGCAAGCGATTGAGAGTCCACACGCTCCTTCGCGTACATGCGCATGCATGTGCAGTGCGATGTAGATATGCACCCTCGTGTTCGAACGCATGTCTTACATCATGCTGGCACCCCTAAGCTCACCCTCTAGCAGAAGTCTTCACCGCCCAACACCTTCTCCCCGACTCCTGCTAGAGCTAGCCTTGATAGCTCAACTGCCCGAGCTGTGACTTCGAGCTTCGAGTCACGTCACTGCCCCCCCCAGGCCAGAGAATTACCCACTTCATACGTATATATGTATAATCTATATATCCTTATAGATATATATTTATATACATCTCTATCTTTTTTTTTTCCCTATCCACCACTTTATCCAGCAGCCGGATATAGCATCACTTTGCCTTTTGGGGGGCGTTCTCCGAATATACGGCTGCTGTCCCGGGCTAAGTAGCATTTTGGGGGGCACTCGAGAAACACCTGATCTCGTATCCCTCCTAATGCTCATTGACCGGGCGGGAACCTTGGGCTCATCTATCTCCGAGCTCAGGGTTCTCTCCCGGGACAGCATGCCAAACCTGCTATCATAGTCGAGCATTATCTAAGTGTGAACTCTTGAAGTGAAGTTTCACAAACTAATTTCGAGAGGAGCACGTGAAATGATTGACTTCAGCTGATTCCCATTGCTAATAATTAGCTAGCCTATCAGATCATCCTAAACCTACTATATATATCCTGCCTAAACTTCATTCCACATCTTCGATTCCGGAAACCCCCCCTCACCCATCCCCCACTTCTCTGTCTTTCCATGATCGGGCAACACGGTGGCTCAGCGGGTAGCGCCGCTGCCTCGCAGTAAGGAGGCCACAGGCTTAGGTTTCTATCAAGCCAGCTGGCACTCCCTGCGCGGAGTTTGCATGTTCTCCCCGTGTTTGCGTGGGTTTTCCCCGGGTTCTCCGGTTTCCTCCCACAATCTAAAAACATGCACATAAACAAATCGTAACAAGTCACAAGCACTTAACACATCAGAACCACATATCAGATATAGTACAAGGGGGGCACTCGAGAAACACCTGATCTCGTATCCCTCCTAATGCTCATTGACCGGGCGGGAACCTTGGGCTCATCTATCTCCGAGCTCAGGGTTCTCTCCCGGGACAGCATGCCAAACCTGCTATCATAGTCGAGCATTATCTAAGTGTGAACTCTTGACAAACAATAAACACAATTAATCGCAGGCGCAGCATTTTATAAGGTTTTTAGCAAATATGACCAAAACATGGAGAAAACACCTCGGTAACACTTTATTTTGATGGTCCGTTTGAGGATTAGGTGACTGTCGGCCTAATATTTGTTGATACAGACATTCAACAGACATTTAATAGACCATAAAAAAACTTTGCAAGTACATGTCAACTTACGCTAACCCTAACCCCAACCTAACAGTCTACTTATAATCTAATGAGAATTAGTTGCAACGTAACTTAAATTCAACAAACGGACCATCAAAATAAAGTGTGACCAACACCTCCACCTTCGACAGAGAAACAGCCACGGCATCGATTCCTCCACCTTCAGTATTGGCCACTGCTGAGAATGAAGCTCGGCTGTCCCCTACTGGTAATGTATTTCCTGAGTCAAAGAATTTCCCTGAGTACTGCGGCCAACCGCAGAATTTGAAATGAGCTGAAACAACACAATCCTTCAGATTTTTTTGTGGGACAACTTCATTGTTTTGTGTTCTTGGCTTTGTTTTTGCACATAAGTCCACTAGAGTTGCTGTGAGCATTTCTGCGAATCTCAACATCGTTGCTTGCATCCGTGAGATGCCAGTTGGCTTGTCATGCGTTTATATTAGCTTGCTACTGGCACCAATACCACAACCAATACTTACGAACAATACCAATTCAGAAAGCAAACTAGAATAGATAAGCTGTCACAGCTATGTGCACTAAGATTTCACACATCTTTCCTTATTTTTGGTTTATCTGGTTTTTTGAACCATCCTTTGCTGGACTTGAAACCCATTCCGCTGTGCGTCATCTACCAGGCAAACTGGACATGCTTAAAAAAGCCGTCCATACAGAACTGATCAACAGTAGCACGAAAAGAAACAGAAGTTGTTGTTAGCTTCAAACCGCCTGTAGTGTTTGTTTTACACACAAAATGCAGCTAGACATAGACCAGTGCACATATTGTGTGGTTCCCAACTATCTAGCTCAGGGCACACACCCCAAATGAGCATGTCTTGCATAGACATTAGACAGACATTACATAATTCCAACGTTTCCCAAGCAATCAGAGTCAAGGAATTGATCTGTTGAAAAGTTGTATGCCACATGGATTGTGTCTCCAATACAAACTTCTGTTGACTTAATCATATCCAACATGCCCTTTAGCACTTTAGTTTACAAGATCCCCAAAAGTGTTTCTCAGCACAGAAGTAAACAGAGCAAAGCCTCCTGCACCCAAATCAGAAACCTATGGATGCGTTTACGATGAAAGAAGCAGTTACACAGTCAGAAGGTTTACACGCAACACGACTTCATTACTCCTGCACAGAGAGTCATTTTCTGCCAATATTTACCCAGATCTAATCCCGTCTACAGCCTCCAGGACTAATTGGGGATGATTTTTAGGAGTGCAGACTTTCCTTGGGTGGCCAGATATTTAATGCGGCAGTTTCAACAAAATCAACCTGATTAACATTTTGCAGTCTCTTTGATTTATTAAATTCTTGTGCCTCTAATCTCGTCTAATTATATGCAAACGCATTCTTGCTGGAGAAACAGAAAGACAGAATGAATGAAGAGGAAGAAAGAGAGAGAGAGTGAGATAGAGAGAGAGAGTGGTGGTTATAAAATTGCATGCTTTGCAGATGCCACCCATCCATGACTGGCATGTTCTCCACAAATCAAGTCCAATGCCAACATAATCAATTGCATTTATTGCAATTCATAAAAAGCGCAAATTCTATCGTAGTTTGACAACAGGGTCATACAAGTACATTTCTATTTCCTACAAGAAGAATATTGTTTAATATTAGTATATAATGTAATGGTATAAATAAAACAATATACATTTGTAAAGCATTGCATACACTGTATATAACGATACATCTTTAAGTAAGGTATAATCAACTGATTGTCAATGCAAGGTGCATATAAAATCCTTTGATGCATGGCTATTTATTGATTATCCCATTTATTCTGTAGTCATTTGCCAAGTTATAGCTAGCAGTCCCTTTCACACAGCGATACTGGTAAATATCCAGAAAATTGCCAGAATGACTTTACCAGTATATAAAAAAGCGCTGTTCACACGAACGAGGACATTCCTGATTTTTTATGGAAGAGCCCATTCACACAATATCGATAAATTCTGACATCAGTGACCAGAAATTAACGGCTGAACGGCTGAGCTTGTATTTGTAAACATGATAGGGGTCAGGCCTGATGAAGGTTGATGAACTCACTTTTATTAAAAGCTTTAGCATTCATGCAGCTGCTTTGTCCCATAGGCATCCAAAGGCGGAAAACGTAAACTGCAGCTAAATGTTTATACGTTTGATGACATTTCACATTCTGTTGCTGGATAAGTATAGTGAACAATTTCGATGAAAACATGTGGAGGAACACTTTCGCATTTTGAGATGTACATAATGTGTGTGTGCTGGCACTCACCGGCTCCTTCACGTGCACATGTGCCATATAGCTAAAGCAGAGCTTGAAGGTTAACAAACGGCGGTTTATCAGAGTTTTTATCGATAATTATTTACACAGTTGGCTTTAAGGAGGAACATAAAAACGTTATCTGACTAACATCCAGCAGCTAAATGTGTCTGGAAAAATATTTACAGGCTTTTATTGTCATAAACAGTGCGGATGTGAGTGCGTCTGAGTGTTCTGATTGGCTAGAGTAGACATCTCATTTCACGTCTCTTTCCAGCATTTTTTCTTCTGCATTCACACGTTCTGGAAAATTACCGGTAATGTTACAACTTCTCTTTCGGAAAATTGCTGGAACGAATTTACTGGTATTTTCAAAAAGGGCCTGCTAACACATGACCCCTTATGCCAGTAATTTTCTAGAAAGGTCTTTATGTGTGAAAGGGGCTTTAGTTAGTTCTAGTTTTGCTTTTTTACAGCACAATATTTGGCAGAATTTTCATTTTTATGACATTCGATCTGCTGGTCATCGCTTTTAAACAGTTATAAGTAGACAAAGAAGGAATGCGCGCAAGAAAGAGACAGTGTGTTTGTGCATGTAAATGACTTGGGCATAATTAATAGTTCATAGTAATGTGTTAGCTACCTTTTTGCAAATGTATTTGAGCTTATTTGTTTATCAGTTCCCTGGTTAAGTACACGTTAGTGTTCTGGATATCTGTGTTCTGGCAATTGTCTATGAATTACTATGATTACTACTAATGTTTAAGGGTAACGCATTTATTTAGAACTTCAGTCAAAACGGACTGGAATTCTGTCTTGACAGCTCTCAGAGAGATTTAGTATGGTAATAAATATCTATATGGCAATGTTGATGTGTTTGGTCTTGGTGGAATAGATCTGCTATGCTGCTGCTGCTTTGATTATTATGGCAGAGCAAGTACAGTACCTACTACTGCCAAGTATATTCACAGACATGCAGTCTGAGAATATAACATGCTGCAAACTTAATATTTACAGTATCTGTGGCAGATCTAAACACAAGTGGAGCTGGGGTGGAGGCAAAAAAAAAAAAACTGCAAAATGACAGCATAGGACAACACTGAGCATTTAAAATGTTGAAGAGCAAGCTCATTGGTTATTGAGGCAACAGCAACCAATAAGGTTTCATCCACCATTTGGTAAATGACATAGTAGTAATAACGTTATTGCACACCTTCCATCCAGACAGAATCATGAATTTCAACAGACCATGGAATAACATTGTAATTTACATTATAATATTGATACTGTATGTAATTACCGTATCTAGTCAAATAATGTGTATATATATGAATTGCACTATTTAATAATATCATAACGAGTTTTTTTCTTTTTACAGATGTAGAATTTCATAACATTCATATATTTTTATTCTTTTATATTCTTTAATTTCAACCCCACAATATTCTTCCATTTTATCATCCTTTCTCTCTCTCTCTGGCTTGTATCGAGGCAGGGCTCCAGCACATTTTCCTCATGTGATTCACTTTCGATTAAGGGATTAAAAATCAATTATGCAGGAAGTGAAGCGTGGGTGTGATTACGGCGGCGCAGAAGCGAGCAGTTTATCACAGCGCTTCATTTCTGCTGCCATCCACATGAGCCCAGGAGTCATCGCAGAAATCTACCCTGCATTCCCACAACACATCAGACACGTGCATGGAAATCAAAGAAACGCAGTAATCATTTTGGCTAATATTTGTGACTGATAAATTACCTTTTCCATTAGATAATGGGCGGTGGGCAGAAAATGACTCAACAAATTCACACTCACGTACTTCACTGACATTGGCTTTACAGAAAATGGAATATTTTCATGTGAAAAACAAAAGTCATTAAAACACAAAACATGAAATATGTGGTTTTAAAATATTTTCATTTTGTTTGCGCAGTAATTTTTTAGTGTGAAAAGCTTTCAGACCAAGACTTGCATTGGTTTATTATGTATTTCACATGATCTTAATGTGTTAATATGTTTTTATTTTATTTTATTATTATTACTTTTTCTGTAAAGGTAGGATAGTATATAGCCTTGAGTGGCCGTATTAATACATATAATATAATATAATATAACATAATATAACATAATATAATATAATATAATATAATATAATATAATATAATATAATAT
>CAIGQQ010030554.1:363493-378575 GCA_903798035.1 Danio albolineatus | reverse complement strand
CATGGATGGATGGATGGATGGATGGATGGATGGATGGATGGAGATATTGAGATATGGATGGATGAGTGAATAGATGGATGAATGGATGGAAGCACGTAAGAATGGATAGGTGAGTGGATGGATGAACATAATGAGAGAACAAGAGATTGAATGATTGATGACCTAACAGAAAGACTGCTGATAAATTGTTGAATGATAGATTGATAAAACGATAGACTGATACAAATAAATATTGATAAATAGTACAAAACACAATGAGAGAGCGAGAGAGAGAGAGAGAAAGAGAGAGAGAGAGAGAGAGAGAGAGAGAGAGAGAGAGAGAGAGAGAAGAGAGATAAAATGAATGAAGAAATTTTCAAGCAAGCAAATCAACAGTCAGTCAGGAGAACAAACCCACAATTGTTCAAACAAAATAATGAACGAACAGTTGAATGAACGACAGACAGTCAGAATGATTGAACGAAGGATTGAATAACTGAAACAAAGAAAGAATAAAATATAACATACCGAGAGACAGAGGCAAGACGAAAGGATTTTGAAAGGGAGCATGTCCTTCAGTACTGAATTTACCTGGTAGAACTAAAACCAGCACAAAAGATTAATCTGCATGCATAATATACGCCTTGTTTTGGAATGATTTCATCTTCGTGTTGAACCTAATCTGCGGGAAGATGACGGTGAGTGTTTTGACTGCTCATGTGGCGTCGAACACAAAGCCAGCATAAGCTCTGTATTATTTGAATTCATGCACTCTGAGTCACAGCAGTTGCAGGTATTTGAAAAGATGCCTATTCGGGTCCTATGAAGCATTCAGGAAGCAAGGGTAAGCTCTCATCTCCTTGACTTTGTGTGTTTGTTTGTATGTGTGTGTGTGTGTTTTCTAGTCTGCAAAATGGTGCTTCAGCCTAATGCTGTGTTTCCACTGAAGCCATTTAGTTCCCGCATGGTCACACATATGCAAACACGCATGGTTCCAAGTTTTCAATGGATTTATGAGCCATTGAGCAAAAGAGTGAGAGGGATTTCTGGGTGACAAAACACAAATTGGATGTTATTGCTCTGTCCTTCCTGTGCTGGTTTTCAGTCAGTGTTGCCATATGCCACAGCTACTGTTTGGAAGGTGAAAACCTCCAAATGCTCCAAATCACTACATGAGATGTTTCAGCGCAACACACATGCGCATATCTGGTTTGCTATCCTTGTGGGGACTTTCCATATACATAATGATTTATATGCACTCCAAATTATTGAATGAATCCCCTTATCACAACCCTACCCCTAAACCAAACCGTCCCAGAGAACATTTAGCACTTTCACATTTTTTAAATACTTCATTCTGTATGATTGATTGATTGATGCATGTATTTATTTATTTGATTATTTATTTTTGCTTGTTTGATTTTTCATTTATTTATTTAATTACTTATTTTTATTTACTATTTGTTTATTTATTTATTTACTTAATCACCTATTTTTACCCATTTACTTATTTGTTTATTCATTCATTCATTTTTTTCAGATTTTTTTAATTTGTTCATTTGTTTACTTGTTAATTCGTTCGTTTACTTGTTTATTTGTTCATTTACTTGTTTGTTTGTTTGTTAACTTGTTCGTTTGTTCGCTCACTTGATCGTTTGCTTACTTGTTCCTTTGTTTACTTGTTCATTTATTCACTTACTTGTTCGTTTACTTGATCATTCATTCATTCCCTTATTTGTTTGTTTACTTGTTCATTCATTTGTTCGTTTACTTGTTCTTTTATTAATTTACTCGTTCGTTTACTTGTTCGTTCGTTTACTTGTTCTTCGCTTACTTGATCGTTCGATTACTTGATCGTTTACTTCTTCATTCATTCATTTGTTTCCTTATTTGTTTGTTTACTTGTTTGCTCATTTGTTCACTCGGTCGCTCATTCATTCACTTGTTTGTTTATTTGTTGGTTCGTTTGTTTACTTGGTTGTTCTTTTGCTTACTTCTTTGCTCGTTCACTTGGTTGTTCGTTCATTTACTTGGTTGTTCATTCATTCACTTGTTTGCTTGTTTACTTATCTACTTATTTAATTACTTATTTATTTGTTTACTTTTTTATTTGTTTATTTATTTACTCGTTTATTTATTTTGTTTATTTATTAACTTACTGCAGGCAGTATAGGACAAAGTTACAGAAAAAATACATATACACATCAAAACAAACACACACACACACAAAAATACTAACCATAATCAATTATTAAAAAATATATAGTCTTTTACCCGAAGGCATTTTATTTAAGTTCCTACTGAGGTGGTGTTTTAGTTCTTATTGGCATATAAAAACATGAAGACACACACATGCACACACACACAGACACAGAAACAGCAGTTTGACTGTGTGATTGAGGATGAATCTCAAGTATTGCTCTTAGAGATGGCTCAAGCATGCATTTGTGCTAATGTCCAATAGTCATTAAATCAGGCCAGTGGCTTGCTGTAATACTCAGGCCTGCCTTGACAGAAGAGAGCACATGGTTTAATGTCTTGGTTTAATCTGAACAAAGCTATTTAAAGTGGTAGTTTCCTCCTAAATGATAACTCTTTCATTATTTGCTCACCCTCTTTTAGAGCATTATTTACAGGAAACCACAACTGATAAAAATAAGGCAATCATTGGTTTTCAATATAGATTTCATAGTATCTTTCATTCATTTTCTTGTTGGCTTAGTCCCTTTAATAATCCGGGGTCGCCACAGCGGAATCAACCGCCAACTTATCCAGCATATTTTTTACGCAGTGGATGCCCTTCCAGCCGCAACCCATCTCTGGGAAACATCCATACACACACATTCCCACTCATACACTACGGACAATTTAGCCTATCCAATTCACCTATACCACATGTCTTTGGACTTGTGGGGGAAACCGGAGCACCCGGAGGAAACCCACGCAACCACGGGGAGAACATGCAAACTCCACACAGAAATGCCAACTGACCCAGCCGGGGCTCGAACCAGCGACCTTCTTGCTGTGAGGCGAACATGCTACTCACTACGCCACCGTGGCACCCTTCACAGTATCTTAGTGTCTCAAATTAAATATTATGTTTTCAGAAATGTATATATTCATTTATAGACAACAATACTAAATTATTACATTTTGGGGGAATAACCCACAATGTCAATCATCAAAAAAAATAAATTTGTTAATCTGGCTAACTGTCATTTTCTGAAATATTCCTCAAAATAAAATAAAAATAAATAAATAAAATAAATAAATAAATAAATAAATGAATAGAATAGAATAGAATAGAATAGAATAGAATTGAATTGAATTGAATTGAATTGAATTGAATTGAATTGAAATGAAATGAAATGAAATGAAATGAAATGAAATGAAATGAAATGAAAAAAGAAAATAATAAAATAAATAAATTGAATTGAAATGAAATAAATAAAATCAAATCAAATCAAATAAAATAAAATAAAATAAAATAAAATAAAATAAAAAATAAAAATGTATTTATTTATTCTATTTTTTGTTGACATTTAAAATAGGATATAAATATGATCTGACTTCACAGGATAATACACATAATAACATTTTACTCAGACCCATACCTAATCAATCCAGTAAATCAAGAAAAACATTTAAGTCATTTTTTTCTCCATAGCTGTGAAGTATATATATATATATGTGTGTGTGTGTGTGTGTGTGTGTGTGTGTGTGTGTATCCTTGACACTTCTGCTGCTTTGCTGCCCTGCCTTCACTCTACTTCTTCCCCTTCCCTGTCCATTACTCCAAGCTGAAATCACTCTCCTTTTTCGGTTTTGTTAAAAACGACAGCACACCAGCAGCGAAACGGATTTTAATTTTAAATCAGCGTCTCAATGACTGGTGTACAGCAGTTATGGCCTCAGGTGTAAATGTATCCCACTCTATCTGTAATGGACTTTAATTATCCGTCCACTCCTCCTGTGACGTTTAATAGACACAAGACAACATGCCCAGCAGCAAACTACAACATGTCGGCAGTCGTCACCGGCTTTGACTCTGGCGAGAGTGACAGACCTGACAGAGCTTGATGACAGCTTTACTGCAGCCCACACACACAGGCCCCTGTTTACACACACTGAAGAAGCTCTCTCTCACACACACACACACACCGAGATGACTAGTAACCACTAGCTGACCTTGCCTTTCTTTTAGTCTGCTATAATTTATACAAATGTAAGCATTCTCTCTCTTCCACTACGTTTGGACTAGCTCAGGCATTTCTTGAAGATGGAGAGTTCTTGCTTCAAGATATCCTCCCCGAGAGCTGGAGAATCAAACTGATTTTGTCCTTGGGGAGTCAGGCATGCTGGTAGAGGGCAGTGTGTGTGTGTGTGTGAGTGTGTGTATGAGAGAATTTAACATGGCAGTGAGGGCATTATCCAAACTGAAATTAAAGATTTGCCTTGGTTGGCTGCCTTTGTGCATTTCACAAGGGAGGTGGCAAACGATTTTAATGAAAACGTACGTCTGCCTGCGCAAGCCTTCACACCACCGCAGTAATGAAGCTCTGCCGATGAGCCCGAAGGGGGCAAAAAAATAGGAATGGGTTTTTCTGTGAGAGTAAACAATTTTGCTAAACACTGACATCGGCGAGCACGACACTATTTGGGGCTTCAATAAAAGCTAATGGCTCGCTGCTTAAAATCACAGTCCTTCCTGCAGTAATTGATTCACGTACATGATAAAAATATAAATAAATAAGTGCTCGCAAGAAGATGAAGAGGTTTGGATTCGAGACAATTCACGTCCTGCGCCGTTTCCGAGTGTCGTTCAAAGGAATGAATGAAATGGAAAACGGGACCAAAGCGGCGCCTCATGAAAGCTAAATGCTAATGGTGTTTCTTTTCACACAGTATTACTAAAACCTCTCATTCTCAGCTGCTGAAATATTCATGTTGCGCAGTTGTCACGGGTCGGTAAGTAGCGTATTTTCGCAGCCGCTTGCCAGAATGTGGGTTAGATTTGCTGTAGTGCTGACACAAGAAGAGGTAAGGAAGAGGCTGGGGGTCGATGGGGGAGCGTTCATCGTAAACTGAGCTCTTTTTATACTTCCATCTGTTTCTCTTTGTGTACTCGTGTGCATCTGCTTCATGCAGAATTTCCACATAGATAAATAACCCATTGTGTCAGATGAATAAGCAAAATTAGCAGAAGAATTGAAAAGGAGGTCTGTTTGAATGACAAGGCAATTTCTACCCCACTAGTCTCACATAGATTTTTGATCAGTGTGAAGTTCACAACAACTGAAGCAGCTCAATTCGAATGTCAGCATTTACAACTCTAACTTTGGTAAATGGTAAAGTTGACTTATTTGATTTGGTCATATGTTTTATGACCAGCTTGTTTGATTTCATCACTGTTGCATGAATTATTATATTTCATATCTTTTTTGCATGGTTGAATTTAAACAGAACTATTCATATCTTTCAAACATGCAAGAACACAAAAACTGCATACTAGTTCAACATAAAATCGCTTAAAACGCATACATCTCACACAAGATAACACCAACCAAACTGAAACTTAAACACATATTCATTAATCACGGTTTTCATCAGAAATTCAACGTCAAATATACAACCAGACAAAATACATGTAAGCAACTTTTAACTTAGGTAATGTAAGAAGACATGGTCAAGATGAGCTACTGAAATTCGAGGCAATCAGAATGAGGAGGAAAGGTGATTTAAGTGACAAACGCGTCATGGTTGTTGGTCGCCTTTTCTGAAGTATCACTGATTTGAGTATTTCAGAATGTGCTAATCTGCTAGGGTTTTCATGCACAACATTCTCTAGAGTGTCGCGAGAATACTCTCTTCTCAAAAATAAGTAAATAATTTTTAAAAATTGATTAATATAATTTTATAAATATAATATAATATAAATATTAAAAATAATGTAAAAATTAAACACAAACACAAATAAAAAAAGAAGTAAATAAACAAGCACAGATAAATAAATAAAAAGTAAATAAACACACAAATAAATAAACAAATAAAACAAACATTTTAAGCATAAACAATTAAACAAATAAAAACAAATAAACAAGTAAATAAACAAGAACAAATAAATACACAAATAAATTAAATAAACAAACACATAAATAAATAAATAAATAAATAAATACAGAAACAAACAAGTAAATAAACAAGCATAAATAAATGAATAAATACAGAAACAAACTTGTAAATAAACATACAAATAGATAGATAAATAAATAAATAAATAAATAAAACAAACAAATAAATAAAAACAAATAAACAAACAAGTAAATAAACAAGCACAAATAAATAAATGCAGAAATAAACAAACATGTAAATAAACACACAAATAAATAAACAAATAACAAACATAACATAAACAAACAAATAACGACATACATACATAAAAAATATGAGCTCCAGAAGTGTTGTGATCTCTGCACTGTATTCAGGTGGTAGGGTTTCATTTTGCACTGACTGCATGAAAGCAGGGCTTAATTCTGCCTTGTATCAACCATACAGCTGGTGCAATTGTTAAGGGGATTTTCCAGTTGTACTTTGGGCATGTCCATCACTTTATAACCACAAGCAGAACAATGAACCATGATACAAAGCTACAAATCATTACAAAGATACAAAGCGGTTTCTTGTAAAAGGCAAAAAAAGTTCTCAATATTTAAAATCCCGCCACAGCCAGCAGATCTCAGTCCAATAGAGCACCTTTGGGATAAGATTCACATTATGGATGCAGATCAGGCAGATTTGTTGCAACAGTGTGATGTGGTCATGTCAATACTGACCAAAATATCAGGTGGAATGTTTCAAGCACCTTGTTAAATCAGTGCCACAAGGAATTAAGGCAGTTTTGGGTGCAGCTCTGTATCAGCATTGTACAGAGTGATTCAAAAAGAATACCACAACTGTGAAAATCTGTATTTAATCAAAGAAACATGATGGAACCTTGGGTAACTAGTCAATGTTAAAAGAATTTAAAGTTGTTTTTTTAGAAGAATACAAGCTTACAAACGTTCAATGAGACCCCCTCCAGACACCCAAGTGACATCAACCCGAAAGTTGTGGTATTCTTTTTGAATCACCCTGTATATTCTTGTACAATCCATAAAATCTATGTCATATGATTATGATGCATGAGTTACTTTGCGTTGTGAGGATAACATTGAAGGAAGGAAAATTATCATATACATTTGTTTCTATAGGGCGCGTGAGTAGCACGTTCGCCTCACAGCAAGAAGGTCGCTGGTTCGATCCCCGGTTGGGGCAGGTCCCGGTTGGGCCAGTTGGCATTTCTGTGTGGAGTTTGCATGTTCTCCCCGTGGTTGCTCCGGTTTCCTCCAAAGACATGCGGTACAGGTGAATTGGGTAAGCTAAATTGTCCATAGTGTATGTGTGTGAATGAGAATGTATGAATGTGTTTCCCAGAGATGGGTTGTGGCTGGTGCGGTCACACATATCCAGAGATGGGTTGTGGCTGGAAGGGCATCCGCTACGTAAAACAAATGCCGGATAAGTTGGCGGTTCATTCCGCTGTGGCGACCCCAGATTAATAAAGGGACTAAGCCGAAAAGAAAATGAATGAATGAATGAATTTGTTTCTATTGCAAACCATGTCTTTCACCACCAAGGCAAACTCCAAAGGAAGAAGTTCTGAAAAAGACCAGGGCCTGCAGTCCTATAGGTGTTTTACAGTGTATATATGGATGAGGCTCTAAACTGCTGATTGGTCAGTTTGAATGTCTCAATATTTGGGCTCTGGTCACATGGTCAGGGAAGGGGAGAAAATGTAGATTGCAAACTTATTCTGGCTCTTCTCTCTCTCTTTCACTCTCCTTCTCTCTCTTTCTTAGGTAACGTTCTTACATTTAAGCTGAGTACAATGAAGATTGTTTTATCATTTCATGTTTTATCATATAATAGTTATTTTGGAACTAATTCAGTGTAACCATAGCAACATATTGTTATTAAATAATTACATAAGTATTTTGTGATTTACTTTTGATTTAACATGAACACTTAACTGCTCCATACTGCAATACAATATAGTCACATAATAGCAATGCTCTCGCATTAAAAGTAGCTATTATAACTGTTTATTTCCATGTTTGATATGAGATTGCAGAAGGTTGTTTGACTAGGAATGTATCGTTTTACACCATCATCATCATCACATTTTTTTTTTTTTTTAGTTCTTCGACATACTATACACACGCTCAGAAATAAAGGAACATGAGCTGTCACTGGGGTGGTACCTTTTCAAAAGCTACACATTTGTACCTAAAGGGTCCATATTAATACCTCAAGGGTACATATTAGTTCCTAAAAGTACAAAAGTGATCCTCTTAAAATGTTTAGGTAGTAATAAATACTTTTGAGGTACCAGTATGGACCCTTTAAGTACAAATGTGTACCTTTTGAAAGGGTACCACCCCAGTGACAGCTTGCGTACTTTTATTTCTGAGAGTGCAGCTAAAACCACAGTAGGTAACTTCCCATCTTTCAGTGTGTTGGTTAGTTGTTCTTTGCAAGGCTGAAAACTCATGTAACTGTATGTTTGCTTCTCTGTTGACAAAATACACCCTTGCACCTTGACTCCAGGAAATTACTAAAGCTCAGATTAGAAAGAAATCAACAACAAGTCTGCTGTTTCCTCTCATGTCTGTTTCAGGAACAGCAACAGAAAGAGCAAGCAAAAGCAAAAAAAAAAAAAAAAAAAAAATGTATGAGAATCTCTCTGCTGTTTTTTTTTTCATCCCCAACAGCTGTTGGAGGCCCTCATTGATTAAAGAAAATAGGAAAACACACTCTTAACGCTTCAGTACTCCCACTTTATACACACACACACTCACTCGCAAGCGCGCTGAGGCTCTCAGGATGAGGCCTAAATAATTAGTATGTAGAGAAGGCCATCGAGGGTGAAAAATCCTGCTATTCATTAATTTAGTTTTGCGTTAATGCAGGGCAAAACCTGCACACCTCCCAGCCTTCCCCCACTGTTCATGTGCGTGTGTGTCTGTGTGTATGCACCACTGCGGCTCCCGACCATCACCAAAGCAGTTGGAGAGACAATTAAACAGAGTCAGAGAGAGAAAGACAGGAAACTAACAGACCTACAGCAACGAGAACCCATCAGGAGAATACAATCACTACACCGCAGGCCTGTCTGCGTGAAACCATAGCTTAATCTACACAGAATAATTATTCTCATTTGGTGAAAGTGGTTTATTTGACGTCTCTGACATACACTGAAGGGCACGATGTGAAAATTTATTCTGGTTTTTAAAGTATAGTCATCTTTGCAGTTTGGTTTAGTGATGTGCAATACCAATGGTTTCCTATCTGATCCGATACCAAGTAAAATGAAGACAAGCATTGGCGATATCAATCCGATACGATACTTTGCCCAAAGATTACTGTTGGGGAAATTAAAGTAAAATTAAGTATCTTCTTAATTGTCAAAACCCACATTTTGAAATTTCGATTTAACCATCAGTCGAAACAAATGACACGGAGAATAATATATGTGAGAATTCTTACATATCAAATACTTTTCCTGGTAAACGTAGTGTAAAGTCCAATGCAGCCTTGTCAATGTAATTTAAATGATCTACTCTGCAGATAACCTAACTGAATCTGAGCCAGCTGAATTGATGTGCGATTATCTCAGGGACACATTTTACTCCAAGCTGAACTATTGCAGACATTTTGGTCATTTAATTATTTAATCAATTATTTCATAACCAAAGTTCGGTCACACTTTATTTTGATGGTCCGTTTGTTGAATTTAAGTTACATTGCAACTAATTCTCAATAGATTATAAGTAGACTGTTAGGTTGGGGTTAGGGTTAGTATAAGTTGACATGTACTTGCAAAGTTCCTTACAGATATTAAGCAGACAGTCTACTAATACTCAAATGGATCATCAAAATAAAGTGTAACCCAACTTTCTAAAACAAATTTGTTTTAAGAATTCAGGGAAGCGCCGTTGTTTCATCATTGCCACAAAAACCCAAGCCCCCAAAATACAGCCTCATCGACACATTTTCTGTACCTGGACTCTGAAAGCGATGTCTGTCTCGCCCTAGCAGCACCTGTGCCTCTTCTTTCCTCCTCTTCTGACTGCCTAGTCATGACGTTGTCATATTTTGTCTTGTGATTTATATGTAGATGTTTAATTAGGTTTGTGGTATTACCACGGTACCTCACTGTTTTGTTATATGCGTCACAAACCACATCGTTTGAGTTTATGGAAGTGAAGTAACTCCACACATAACTTTGCTTGCGGTCACACGTATCCAATGACAGCGTGACTGAACAACTTGCGCCAGCAGCGAACTGAGTGCAGTGGCTAGCGTGCTCTGCAGTTGTACAGTGCCATTTTATGCACACATGACCTGGCAGGTGGTAGAACAGGTAGATCCGTTGTCATTATTCGGATAAACTTGGGTAATTGTGGTTACTTTCTGGTGTATTTCTATTTCCAATAAACTACATAGTTGCTCCAAATTACTGAAATATCAATATTTTGATAAGATAATCGATTCTACAACATATAAAGCTGGTATCGGAGATAGCGATATTTTTGTATCGATCCGCACATCACTGGTTTGGTTGTTTTTACAACCCAGGTAGCAAAAATGTCTGGCCCAGATTTGACAAAGCTGGCACAGCAGGCGTTCCTCCGGCACTGGCATACAGCATGTGGGTCAAACATGGCCCTGGTTTGGGCACTGCCTTTAAAGGTGTGGTCCACTACGATATCATATTTTAAACTTTAGTTGATGTGTAATGTAGCTGTGTGAACATAAACAACATCTCTGAATGTAAGACCCTCAAAGTTCAAAGCAAAGAGAGATAGTGGCTATTACAGAGTTAGCTTAGCAAAGCCTACAGCGAATGAAGTTTGGGGACTCCAAAAAAAATACATCCTGGTTAATGATGTCATAAACCCTTCAGCTTACAAGCATACACCCCGAGCAGCGAAGGGGCGTGGCCAGATGTGCTGTAATGCTACAACAGGATGCTTCCTGGTGACATGGAGCTGATCTGCGAATCTCAGCACATTATGCTAGCTGACCAATCAGAGCCTCTTGAGGACAGGCTTTTGGAGGAACTAGGAAATATGACAGTCGTTTTCATGTTAGCTGAGTAGCTGTATATGATCAAAGTAAGATATATTAAAAATAACGTGCTTTTTCACAAATGAAGCATGAGCACACATTGCTTTGCACCCCATAAATACATTCAAGCTTTAAAAATACACTCTGCCAGATACAAGACTTGGGTCAGATATCAAACATACAAAGTAAAATTAACAGTGTAAAAAATGCAGTGTTACATGTCAGTAACTCCAAAAATGTTGAATTAACAATATACAGTGTTAACGACGGCACGTTTACAGTGTTGTTGCAAGATGCAATATGATGTGATTTCCCTTTAACACTACAAGTGCAAAAGATTGCGATATATTAGACATACACCACAGAACAGTGTAAAAATTACCGTTACACTGATAGGAATACTTTCTTGATTATACTTGTAGGGTAATAACACTAGTGGGTATTAAATGCCCCCAAGTGTAAAACTTTAATAACTATAGAAAGTGTAACATTCCACACTGTCAGTGTATTTATTCACCACTTTAGAGTCCCAATATTACACTGCAAATTTAACACTATACATGGTGATCTTTTAACAATTGATAGATTGGGACCATATATGTTCTTCAGTGGTTTTAAAATCAACACTTTAAGTGTTTAATTGAAACTACTTATTTTAATGTGCAGTATTTGGACCAGATGTTCAAAATTTATATTTGGGCCTTGTAAGTTTGGCCAGTCTTAATCCATTTTAAAATACAATTAAGTTTTTTTGAGTACAGAAAAAAAAAATCTACTAATCAGGTCGCTTCAAGAAAAACCATGCCCCTAGCACGCCTAGTTCAGGACCAGTTATGGGTTATTTCCTTGGCTGAGACTTGGCCAAGACATGGTCCATGTTTGGCCCTTGTATGGAAGCCAGAGCTGGTCCAATCATGTACTGTAAGTCACTGCGGCATGCGAGCCAAGCAAAAGCTGATTGTGTGGGCCAGATCTGGGTCAGACACTTTTTTCTATATGGGAAGAATGGGTTGAATAATTTCCATGCCATTGACTGAAAATCAAGATTGTAGAAATCTTCGGCAAATTAATAAATCCACTCATTATGATCTTGAAACTCTGGGCTTCTGGTAGTATGCAAAATAGCAAAGTCCACTAAAGGAGGTCGAGACTTCTTATATATGGCTCCTAAACTGTGGAATAGCCTTCCTGATAATGTCTGTGGCTCAGACACACTCTCTTAGATCAAAACTAGATTAAAGACCTATCTATTAGTAAAGCATATACACAATGCATCACATAACTGCTCCATGCAGGTGAGTGGGTTTGACAAACCACCCGTAGGACACACTCTTCCTGTCTTAATACACGAGGCACTTTGTTAGCAATACTTCACAGATTTATATTTTGTTTATGTAACTATTTTCATTTATATAACTTCATTTTTGCATTGACATTAATATCTTTTCACTTTTTTTGATTTTGATTGTAATGAATAATATGCACCTTTTGTAAAGCTGCTTTTAAACAATATTTGCGAAAAGCACTATTCAAATAAAATTGAATTGAATAAATGAAGCAGAAGCAGAGTGCATTTTAACATTATATTGTGTTGCTATGTTTCCATCCAAAGTTGTAAAAGGCTGAAAATAATCATAGGCATTCGTTTTCATTGGCATCTAATACAATTTCCAAAAGGTACAGAAGTGTTGATAAAAATCACGGCTGTGTTTCTGAAATAACATTGTCTCTTAGTAGGTTACGAGGACTAAGGTACATCATAATTAAAGTTATAACATTTCTTGGCATGTTCCTCAAACAATAGCCTAAAGAGGTTGCTTAATGTTTACCCTCTCATGTACAACATTGTGAGGTGCTGTCCGTGGTGCTGAATTGTTTGATATGGATGGTAAACTGCAAGGAACTATTTACTTAATTGTAATCTAGTCCACGCTTGCAAAATGTTAATGTTGTATATCATTTGCTCATCAGGGAGATGTTAGTAATATGCAGGGTATTGAATTCACATTTAAATGAGGACCATGTTTTCAGTTTACTTTCGATTTTCTTGTCATGTTCTCTGTAAAGGGGGAAATAATTTATAAGATATTTTATATGATTTTTAACAATGAGCTCAGCGTCTGTTTAGCAAAAAATACTCAACTATGCCTAACCTTTACCCTTGAGTCTCGATCTGTCATTAGTGAAATCTGCCTCTCTCCTGGCTGCTTTTAAATGCTTGCCACAGTGGATTAACAGATTTTAAATTGCGTGATTTAATTGAGTTTGGCAACAACAAAAAAAAATCTTTTTATTGAAATACTGGATTTAGAATTTTGTTTGGGATAATACTGCTCTAAAGCTACATATACTGTAGCCCAGAGGTTCTCAATCTCAGTCCTGGAGGTCCGGTGTTCTGCAGATTTTATAAAACACACCAGGGATAGCTAATGAAGCTCTTACTAGGCTTTCTAAAAACATCCTTGCCGGTGTGTTGAGGCAAGTTGGACCTAAAATCTGCAGGACACCAGACCTCCAGGACTGAGTTTGAGAACCCCTATACGCCTATACGGCTGAAAAAAGAAAGAGACAAAGGAGCTGTAAGAAGCTGAATTTCAGGGTTGAGGACCTCAGTTTTATTGTTTGTTTGTTGTTATTATTATTATTATTATTATTATTATTATTATTATTATTATTATTATTATTGCATCTTCTGTCATGGTAGCCAAAGGACTAAAGTTTTCTTTGATTAAATATACACTTTTAAAAGATTCAGCGGAGGTTCTGACTTTTGAATGAGCATTGTACTGCTATCAACTTCCAACCCCACCCCCCACCCCCCTCAAAGAAAAGACAAAAAACAAACAAACTTTGATCTAACAGATCTTGAATCTAACACTTTAATTAATTGGGTGTGCGATGTTCAAGATCTACTTTATCAAAAATCATGTTGATGATGATGTACTTTCACTCAGGTACTTCTTTATTACTAAAACAACATTTGAAATGGCATTTCCCATTATCATATCATCTGCTGACTTTAATACACATTGAGCATAGTTCACTCAAAAATGAGAATTTACTTGCTATTTACTCAACCTCAAGTGGCTCCAAACCTTTGAGTTTCTTTGTTCTGTTAAGCACAAAAGAAAATATTCTGAAGAAAGTTGAAAGCCTGTAACCATTGACTTCTATAGTATTTGTTTTTTTCCTACTATGCAGGTCAGTGGCTACAGGCTTTCAGATTTCATCAAATAATCTTCTTTTGATTTCAATGGAAGAAACAAATTTTGGAAACTGTTTGGCACCAGTTGAGGAAGAGTAAAAGTCAGTCATTTTAAATACATCTGACCTACACTCAAAAAAATGATTACTGCTGCTTGTTCAAATTGCCTGTATAAAATGTAATTTCTTTGGCTAATTTATTTGTTTTAAGTTCAGTCCACTTAAATTTGTAAACCATTAAGTTAACTTAAGTGTTTTGTGTTGGGACAACATGACAGAATTGTGTTAGTCCAACTACCTGGTAAAAGGATTTGTAGTTCCCAGCATGCTTTGTGTGGGATTGAATTAAGCAAATTAAAATATTGACAATAAAAGTAATCTTAGATGTTTTGAGGTTACCGCCTTGCAGAAGCACCCATGCTTTGGGTGTTCGCATTAGCAACAATGCAGTTTGTTGCTTTGCTCATTAAGCAATAACTGTCCTAAAATAAGTTCTGAGATCAGTCTCAATCAACTGTATATGTAACTCATGAAATATGCTTAAAAATGGCTTAATGTAGGATAACTTCAAATAAAACTAGGAGACTTCAAAATGTACGACACAGACATACATGATATTATAAGACCTTTGAGTTGAAGTTAAATAAAAATACTAATGTATTTAATTTGATAAAATCATTTGATAAAATCATGTAGGAACAACTCAATTGCATTTAATTGTATATATATA
>CAIGQQ010030554.1:347541-363093 GCA_903798035.1 Danio albolineatus | reverse complement strand
TCTGTAGCATGGGTTGATCAGAACATGATGGTATGTCTGATATTTAGGCGAAGAGCTTTTGAGAATTGACCTCTTGAGCATATTAGCATAAATTTGTGCTAACTATTTTGAAATTAATTCACTGTAGTTCTGTAGGTGACAATAATACATTTCAAAACAGTTAGCAAAAATGTATGCTACTATGCTCAAGTATTCTGTAGCAGGGGTTGATCACGACACAACAGCATGTCTAATATTTGCACGAAGAGCTTTGAGAATTGACCTCTTGAGCATATTAGCATAAATTCGTGCTGACTACTTTGAATTCATTGTAGTTCTAGGTGACAACACATTTCAAAGTAGTTAGCAGGAATCTACGCTAATATGGTCAAGTATTTTAAAGCATGGGTAGATCAGGACATGATGTGTATATTTACATGAAGATATTTTGAGAATTGGCCTCTTGATCATATTGTCGTTTTGTACTCACCCTCAGTTGACTAATGAGAAGTTAACTACCCCAAGGCACGTTTGATAGTCTTTTGTTCCAAAGCGTAGTGATTTGCATAGGCGTTCTGGGTGTAAACTAATGCAAAAAAATTCTACTTTTCCTAAAAAAAAAAAATTCATATGTTGCACACGTATTAACATAAAATATAAACAATCATTTAGTACACCTAATTAGCTTTGCAGGGATATCAAACATGAACCATCTATGATCTTGTTTAGCTGTGGAAAAGTTAAGGCTCGTACACACTGGGAAGCTTTTCGTTTGTGTTAATCGTCAGCGTTTTTCCAAGACATTTTTCCGCATTCAAGCCTAAGCGATTTTATCTGGCGTCGAGAAGAGGAGTATGCAAAATTACTCATTGATGTTAGATGGCCCACAGGGTGGCGCTATGTTTCTGACACCCACTTGTAACGCAGAAGAAGATGAGAGAAAGTTGACACGCTTGTTGTAGGTGATTCGAACAAGCATAGGTGGTTTAAGTAGCAGCTCCAGCGATAAAGAAATGATTATTGCTCACCAGTTCAATAAGCAGCTCCTCGTTTATATCTTCTCTGGCCATCTTCTTCAATGTGCGCTCGCATTGACCGTTTTGTACTTGAGTACCTCCAAGTGCTATTTACTGTAACTTCAGCAGCTCTGTACACGTGAACAAAAAAGTGCCAGTCTGATTGGTGGAGAAGAATTTGAAATGGCGCGTTAAAACAAATAAAAAACGAGCATGAGGTGTTTCTTTAAAAATGATGCTTTTACGCCAGGCGTTTCGCACGTTGGTGTGCACAATCCCATTGGCATCCTTTATTTAGTCACAGGGCGTTAAACGTCAACGGAAAATGCAAGCAAAAAGCGTCTTGGTGTGGAACATTGATTGGAGAGGTATTAAAACCATAATATTAAAACATGAGCAAGACAAATGATTTGCAAAACACCTGATTACACATAAAGAGAGAATAAAGGTTTACATTAAAAGCATCAGTCTTAAGCAAGGAGCGTATAGAAGTTTCACCAGGTCTCTGTGTGTCCATTTCTGAGCGCATTATCTATTAGTGTCGTAAACACTCTGGAATCGTATTACACACTGGACATCCATTCTTTCGCTGGGTAGGAGAGGTTGATGGTGTACCATTTGTGGAATAAGTAAGAGATAATCAACAGCTTGCCGTGTGTTAAAGGATTTTAATGCACGACATGGAGGCAAAGGACCACACAAGCGTGGTCGCCTCCGCGAAGTGCATTAAAATCCTTTAACACACGGCAAGTCGTTGATTATCCTGCTTATTCCATGGTCTGTTGCCAAGGTAGGCCTAAGTTTAAATTAATTTTGCTCTTTGCAGCGCAATATTTGTCCGAATTTTGTCAGTTTTTACATCGTTTTTCTCCACTGAATCAGCTGTGACAGGCTGACAGGCAGGCAGGCAGACAGAGAGAGAGAGAGGGAGAGAGAAAGCATGTGCATGCAGTTTACATCTGCTAATATAAGATTAGTCCGATCACAGGTGGACAAATAAGACATTCCCAGTCGCACCTGGAGTGTGTTTCCAGTCACATTCCCAGTCACACTTTTCTTTTGTCTACTTTTTACCGCTTCTCTGATGAGGATCTGTATAATGGCTTTGTCTTGACAAAAAGGGCTGCCTACAGTATAGCAGAATTTCCACAATTTACATTTCATAATAAACATACAAATCTTATAAAAGGTACCATATCAATTAAATACACATCTTCAAGTGTACTCTAGAGTCTTTGAAGCAGCCAATGTCTATTTCAGAAATCTGCTGTTAAATATAGGTAAAGTTTGCATAATGAAAAAACATATCAGGACAGGTAGGAGAACATTCTGCTTTATTTATCTTCTTTAAAACAAAAGCAATCAGCCAAACACGCAGGATCAGTGCAATATTACATTATTTACGCTCATAAATTAATTAAACTTATTTGCGATCGGTCAAAAACACCTGAGAACAAATTATAGGTTCAAATGTCCAGAGACTGACCGTTAGATACACCGAAAGATCAATTATATATCCTGTTTTAACAACAGAGATGCAAGAAATTAGATCCAGCCGCGGGTCCTGAGATGGTCTGGCCGACGTAAAGCTTCCATCGGGTGGAGCCGTTCGCGGAGCTGCCGCTGACCGCCTGGAGCTTCCAACATTTTTAAAGACACGATATCCATACACAAAAATTGTCGATTTGACTTTAAAATATCTATATTCTCGCTTGAAAAACTCTTAAAACTTGATTTTGTAGCATAGTTTATGAGTATTTTCCTAATTTTGCGGATTTCCCGTCCGCCATTAAAAGCCCTCATTGGTTTTATGCGCAGCACATGTGAGTTGCTATAGTAACTGTAAACGTTTGGAAGAATCGCATTTATTTCGAACTGTGATCAAAACTGACTGGAACTACCTGTGCGTTTCAACAAAATATACCACACCCTCCAGCCAATCAGAATCAAGAATTTCAAAAGACCATGGAATAAAGCAAAATAATGATGTGTCCGATTGGCCACATTTGTTACACCATTATTAGTGCACATTAGGAAATGTATTAACTAATTAAGTAACCTTATTCTAAATCGTGACCTATTAAATCAGTTTTGCCTGTATATGTTTTTAAATTTTTTTTATTACTGACCTTTGAAAGATAATTGAAAGTGCAGATATCATCTGACTTGGATTTTATGAATAACCAAGTACCACCATTTCACAAATCTCCTTTACACTTGGACTAAAAAATGTTGACTATATCTGAGATAGCCTGGATATGAGAAGATTATGTAGATCATTTAGATTTAAGTGACTTTTGTAGCTTTAAGTGAACTCATTGATCGACCACCATACATTCCACTGCAATTAACAAAAGCAGTTCAGTGTAAAAACATTAGATTCACATGTGTTTTCTGTGCAATGCACTTTCAAATTGCACTATACATCTAAATATTCAGTATGCAATTTCATAAAAGTATGACATAAAGCAACAAACAATTCTTTTGAATCTCTAAAATACAATCTTCAATGAATCAATCTGCTTCAAACAAGTCCCAATCAGCTGATTAACCAGTCAGTTCCTCCACAAACACATGCACAAACTTTCACTGAACCGTAAACAACATTGCGCTTGCATATTTCTTGTTTTTTTACGCTGTTAAAATGTCACGCTTTGCTTGCTTATCTTTGTTTACACTCTGCTGGATAAAAGACAACATTCAGACAATGATAATTGAATCGAGCAGATCCCATGTTTCATGCTAATACAAACATCCCAGATATACTGCAGAGAGTGTTATCATCGCAACCAGAATCAGAGAGAGATGCGCACACACAGACAGACAAAAAAAAAGGTTAAAAGGTAATACACACAGATGCAACTCGGTTTATTCATCTGCAACCCTTCCTTAGAGCAAGATAACTCTCAACCTCAGCAGAGCATCTGTAGTGTGTGTGTGTGTGTGTAAGAGATAGGGGTGATAACACTCACAGAGGAATATTACCAACCAAATTGAGGTTATGTGGGAATCCGTCTGCTGCACGGTGATATGACTGTCTCTATCTTTGTGTGCGTGTGTGTAGGGGACGGGGTGTTATAAAGATTTCAGTGTGTCAAGAGTGTCTTTTTAGACGAATGTATATTTCTGACATATGCATAGCGACCCTCTTAAAATGTTTAATTGTATCATATACAGAGATGCTCGTCACAGACAAAGTGCTTATGAAAATGACTTCAAGAGTAAACACCGTCACAGGACATTTGCACCAACGGGACCTCTGATAGCCATGACACGCAGCGAGTCATTTCTTCCTATCTTTACTGATAAAATCACTTATAAAGACCTTACCGCCGACACTGAACGCACTTATGTCATTTCTTATCTCTATAGCTGCATTTAGATTCGAACATTTAATTCAAAGGATTCAATGTTGTGAGGCTCCTCCATTTTTTAAAATGTAAAGCTGTCCATTCCGTGTTCCTTTCCTTTAAAAAGGTGAGGAAAAACAGGCTACACTAAAAAAAATATTTTTATTAGAGTATGCAAGAAATACACTAAATGGGAATACATACAAACAAACAGACGTACACACTCATTCTAGCACATACATTACAGCCAGTTTAGTTGTCTTTAGATTGTGAGAGACACCGGAGGACGCAGAGGAAACCTACGTGAACGCCAGGAGAATGTGCAAACTCCACACAGAAATGCCATCTGGGCAAGTCGGGACTCAAACCAGTGACCATTCTGCTGTGAGGCAACAGTGCTAACCACTGAGCAACCGTGCTGCCTATTTTGCAACATTCATTCATTCATTCATTTTCTTGTCGGCTTAGTCCCTGTTTGACTTTATTTCTTCTGTTGATCCTAAAAGAGGATATCATGAATAATTGTGGTAACTGCTAGCCATTGACATCCACAAAATAAATTTTACTTCTACTAAAGCCAAAGGCTACCAACATTTCTCAAAATCATTCATTTTCGACTTAGTCCCTTTATTAATCTGGGGGCGCCACTGCGGAATGATCCGCCAACTTATCCAGCATTTGTTTTACGCAGCGGATGCCCTTCCAGCTGCAACCCATCTCTGGGAAACATCCATACATTCTCATTCACACACATACACTATGGACAATTTATCCTATCCAATTCACCTGTACCAAATATATTTGGACTTGTGGGGGAAACCGGAGCACCCGGAGGAAACCCACGCAACCACGGGGAGAACATGCAAACTCCACACAGAAATGCCAACTGACCCAGCCGAGGCTCGAACCAGCGACCTTCTTGCTGTGAGGCGAACGTGCTACTCACTAGGCCACCATGGCGCCAACTATGCATGTAATAGATCAATTTTAACAAAAAAAATACTTCCAGGTTGTGGCTCACAATCCACAGCTTCTTCTATTATGGCTGGAGCTGCTCCTTCTTTAAGGAATTTTTAGCCAAATCCAGCACTGAACTGGGAGAGACTCTGGAAGTTCTCCTTTGTCAAATGCTAGAGCTATATCTTTAATAAATCTCTGGAACATAATTAAAATTGAATTGTAGGCATTTCTCTCTTTGTGTCATGTGCTTAGGAAGCCCAAATACAGAAACAGAACAAGCTCTATGAAAATAGCAGCGCTTGGATGGCATTTTAGCATTCTCTTCTATAACATTACAGCGCCTCTGGCCATGCCCTTCACTGCACTGCATGTAACCAGCAGGATTTTTGATCTCACTAACCCAGCTACATTACACATGAACTAAAGTTTCAAATATAATAGCATAGTAAACCACCCTTTAACACTAACTAATACAGCATTATTGTAAAGTGTTGTCTATAAAAGTTATGTTTTTAAATAAGTAGCCTGAAATTAACATAATTTGTTTGAAAATACTGACAAATTGTGATTCATGACAAGTGCTATATGCATATTTCCACGGCTTAGCATTGCAGAAAAGCAGATTTGAGTTTAGCATCTGATGATATGGTTCTTAAACGTTCTAATCACACCGGTGTGATAGGTTTTTGGCATGTACTAAGAGAACTATCTATGTCAAAAGCTCAAAATAGGATTTGAGAAGCATTTGTGTAGTTTCCCATAAACAAACAACAAGATCAGATCTATGCCGGATGTCAGTTTAAAAAAATAAAATAAATCCGAACTAGCTGGAAGAGTCAACGCAGCCATACGGGACAATTTTATTACCTTTCTGTGATGGAAGACGCCTTCGTTAATGTTTGATAAAACATTCCTTTTTACTTCCTGTCATCCTCCTTTAAGCGGCAGCCGAGAAGATAATAAAACTGACTCTGAACATCAAAGCAAAGCGCACAATTACTAAAGACAGCCTATCACTCTCCGCGCAAATCACCATGTTTACCCAGACTTGTGTTGGCGGAGTATAATTTTAATCAGGTTTGAGATCTCGCTCTCTCTTTCTGTCTGCTTCTCCAGACGAGGCCTAGCTTGTTTCCATGTTTGGGAGAGGTGTGACTGAATTAGCCTGTGCGCTGGGTGACATTTAAGAGATGAAGAGCGCGCCACTTCTCGTTCAGCGAGGACGGCTGTTTTTCCCGCCAGACGCCAGAAAATGAGTCAGCGGGGTTCAGGGTTCAGCACTCGCTTTGATCTGTTCATTAGAATGTGTGTGTGGGTGCGCTAAACAATCGCTCGGTCCAGATTGCAGGTGTGCGCACGAGTCTCAGGTGTTGTATGAAAATGAGAATCGCCTCCACAGGTGTTAAAGAGATCAGAGCTAATCTACAGCCTTCTGCATCCATCACACACACCGCATCACCATAAAAACATCCACTATCCATCATCACCAGTCCGTTTTTATTTCTGGACAACTACAAAAGAAAACTGGCCTGAATAACAATGTGTTTGAATTCAGTTCTGGTGTTTCAGAAGTAGAAATAGCGAAACCCTTTTAAATTCTTTTTGTGTATTCTTGTATTTTACAGTGCTGTACAAGTACTCAAAAATGTCTCATTCAATGTTTTCAAACAATTATATTGGATTTACCAAAGTCACACAAGTGGAAATTTCACATCCGTCACATCTATAACACAGAGATGTCACATCCATAACGAAGCTTTTTCCTCATAAATGCAAAAATGTAAATTAAAATAAAATCAATCATGTTTGTTCTATGGAGAGCCAACAGCATTATTTCTTTCGGGTTGTGCAGTTTAATCCACAGAATTTCTACAAAGTATGTTGTACACTGTAAACTTGCAGACTTTTTTCATCACATCCATAACGCATGTTTATTTCCCTCATTTAAAGTATAAAAATAGTTTACAGATTGATATTTTTCTGATCCCATAATTTTATGTATAGTTGTTTTGGAAAATGTAAACAGATGTTTCCACATAATGTTAACATATACCTTTTCTGTGCATTTATGTTTTGAGTTTTTACTGCAAATGTCACATCCATAACGCTGGAATTGCTCTAAGTCTGATTTTATCACTGAGGTAAAGTTGGTTTATCCGCTGGATAAACCAAAAGGTAAAGTTGGTTTATCCGTTCGTTTTTGAACAGTGACAACTTGTGGTATGGTCCCTATATTGTTTACCACGCTACTTTGAGTATTTGGTCTGAAACTGTACGGAAGAATTACTTTAAAACAACATTAGCAGCATTTAACTGACTGTGAACAATGTTGTGTTTTTGATAGTCGTTCGGTGCTAACATGATTTCCCTATTTAGAATTTGCAAACAATACTTTTCTGAAATTACATTAAATGAAAAAGTGTGAATGTGAAAATATAAAACCATCTTTAGGCCAATGATTCTATCCACATCTAAATGTGTGAATCTATTGTGCCAGATTAGGTTTACTGGTAAAAAAAATAAAATAAGGTGACACTTTATTTTGATGGTCCGTATGTTGAATTTAAGTTACATTGCAACTAATTCTCATTAGATTATAAGTAGACTGTTAGGTTGGGGTTAGTGTAAGTTGACATGTACTTGCGAGATTTCTTATAGTCAGTTAAATGTCTGTTGAGTGTCAGTATCAACAGAAATTAAGTAGACAGTCTACTAATACTCAAATGGACCATCGAAATAAAGTGTTACCAAAAATAAATAAATAAATAACTGAATGACAGACTCTTTTAGAGCTATATGCACAGCTAGTGTTTTCAGCCAATGATAAACTTCCAGTAAAAGGTTTATGTGACTATTTCCAATTTCATACTGTTCCTTTTACAGCATCGATGTTGTAATGCAATACAAATATAATCAGTTAAATAGACTTCAGCATCCATTTGGTTGTTAAAGCGTAAAAAGAGATGAAAAAACTGTTTAACCGCAGGCGCCGTCATTAGCAGCATGCTAGCACAGAAATTCCATTGAAAATACTGGATTAAAGTTAATTTTCATATTTTAAAGACATGGCGTGGAAAAACATAATTTAATGCAGCGCTTCTTGTTTTGTCTGAGACCCACTTTATATCGGGTATCAGCCAGTCAGTAAGGATCGCTGGTTTTTAAAGAAATCAGATCTTAAACACAACGATTTTGTATGGGATGACAATTAACCGGAAGCCATGGGGCTGGCAGACTGAAATGAAAAGTCTGTGCACACATACCCTATTGCTGGGCTGTCAAAACCCAATGTTAGGTCAAAGGTGGACAAACCCAGCGTTTTTGAAATTAAACAAAGCTGTTTAACCCATAGTTAGAATTGTGTGTAAAGATTTATTTTTAAGATATATTTTATATAGACTGAAATTAAACAAACCAATTAAGTTACAAATGACCAAATTTAACTGGTTTGTTTAGATGCAGCCTGTATAAATTGTTTGCAATAAGTTACCTTAAACAAATGTAGTAAATCCAATTAATACACGTTTTCAGTGTACGATAACCCAACATTTTATAAAAAAAGGTTTATTTAAAGTTTTGTAGTCCAACTCTGGTTCCCTCAACAAAACCAGTAGAACTTTGTCATTGACTTCATAATAACTGAAGAAAGCAAGGTCTGTAACCAACTTTGATGTTTGGTTTGATGTTAAACATGACGTTAAACATCCCTCAACAAAACCTGATTGAGGTAAAGTTTGTTTTATATTCGCACATTTAGACTTTAATGAGGGAACTCATATTAGCAGCCAACGACTATCAAAGCACAACATTATTCACAGTCAATTAAATAGTGCTAATGTTGTATTGAACACACTGTACAGTAAGAAATAAGTATAGGCAAAGAAATGCTGAATTCAGATGCATGTATAAATATCTGCACTTACTTGAAATCAAGGCCAGATGAAAGGATTAATCCTCAATCAAGAAGTCCAAATGATGGTTGAAGGAAGGCCTTTAGTTCATCGTTTGTTTGGTTCACAGTCGCCAGTGAAGTTTGAGTATTGGAATCAAATGTTTAGTTCTTTCCTTGACAATTTTTGATCAGGTAATCCATAAATGATCTAAATGAGGTAAAGTAGATAACAATCTAGACAATAATCTAAAAACAGATCCAAGACAAACTAAACATTACTCTGAGAAGTTATGCTACTGTGGGGACTGGTGCAGACTGCTAGGTTCCCTCCAAAACAAGATGGCTGCCGCCGCCTTCTTCATCTTCTTATGCCTTTTCTTGGTGGTTGGCATGCAACTTCAAGGTGAATTACCGCCACCTGCTGGTTAGGAGTAAAGGATAAAAAGATCCTTCCTTCTGTTTTTTTAAAATCTTAACAAGATGGCTTTTTTTCTTTAGGGGTGGCAAAATAGAAGTCCTCCCATTGCCAGTAAGAAGTGTCAAAATAAACATTCCATGTATTTTCCCCAAAACAAAATATATTTAAAAGGCACAAACCAATTAAATCAAAATACAAAAGCAGATTTACAATTGCACTCTTTCTTTGTGAGTGTGTATCATCTTTTGACTATAATATATGGCAACATTACAAAATGTGGACACATCATAAACTAGTATTAATCATATTTAACCAAAAAACAAACAAAGAACAACACATTGGCTTTGAGATAATGTAACAGACGTAAATGCAGTGATTGCTGGGTTTTGGCCTGAAAAAATATGTCAACCCTGCAGCAATTTCTGTTAGATTTATTATAACAAATTACAATCATTAACACTTTTCACAAATGCACATGCCTTTTCAAGGCACTTCAATCACATTCTAAATAATAAGCTACAATATATTCCCAGGTTACCTCATGTCCTGGAAAAACCAAACAAACTATAGCTTATTTTACGGTTTGTTTTGATGTATTTTGAAAGATATTAATATTACGCCCCCCTGGTTATGATCTGTAATGGCTCTTCGAGCAAACTGTCATCTGTTATAGTCACTTTTTTCTCTTTCAACTATTGTCATAAAAAAGCAATAGTTAAAAGGGAATCACGCAGAGGGAGATAATTAAAGTTTGTTAAACTGTCAACTTGTTTACAGCTATTGCAGACATTTGAAACTAACTCTATCGCACCCTTGAGTATTGAGGTTTGTTATCGCCACAGTAATTCAAGAGCACACAAAGCATAAGTACAATTGGACAGCACGCCTGCAGTGTTTCTCAAAGTGAAAAAAAAAACAGTATAAACTTTCCCATCACCAGCGTAGTTTTAGTGCAAAAACAATCCAACTGGGATCTCACCCGGCCAATTAGAATCTGCATAAGTGGTCAGAGAGAGCACACTGACCCCAAATGCATCCGTTGTTTGTAGTTTTTATGAGTAGTACTGAGTAGTAAACAATGAGCTTGCTGACTCTCTGCTGATATTGATCTGCGAGTGTAGGAAAATGGATCAGACCTGCACCAGGGCCTCGGCAGACAGGGAGTGGGCTGGCAGGAGGTGGAACTGTTCATTGGGAGGAAAGTAATGAACTGGCATCATATCAGTGGTTACGGTATATCCGGAATAAATTGTCTTACTGGAAACAACACCAAACTCCCGACCTCTATATCCTAATGAAAATAAAGCATTCGTGTTTAATGGAAAATATCATCACAGTGGTCTGTCCATCTTGTTGATTAAATACACAATTCTTCACAAGTTTTGGGCTAAGTATGATTTTTTTTTATTCATTTGATACTTTAAAGTTCCTTTCAGGTCCGTTCACAAGGCGACCATATTTGCAAGGCCTCCAGGCAGTTCATCCATGACCAACAGTGTTGTGCAAGTTACTTCAAAGCTGTAATACATTACAGATTACTTGTTACTGTTATTTAAATGTAATCCCTTACCTTACAATATTACTGTCTCAAAATTGTAATATGTTACATGACTACATATTACTTTTTTACATGACTACATATTACCAAAATAACTACAGAATTAGAACTGAACATTCTAAAATGACCAAACGTACTGCAGAGCATTTTACATCCAGTAGAAAGTGCTATGATGTAGCAGAATGACTGTGACCTACCCAGGCTACTAACAATACAGTATATAATTGGCAATGTGAAGGCTCAAGACAATGCAAAAAAAGCATGGAAGCCAGAATCACAAATGATCCAAGTCTGTTAAAAGTATGGTAGAGGTAAAGTGATCATCTGGCAATATCTCTGAATAGCTTGACTATATTCAAATTAGACACTACAGGCCTATTTGTAAACTCCAATGTCATGACAAGATGCAGATTTTTTTTCTTATTGTTGCCATTTTTTTATTCACTTTAAATTTAAGTGGCTCACAACACAAAACTGTCCTGAACAAAGTGAGCGTGATGAACATACAGTAGCTTTCTCAATATAATGCCTGTGCACCGATTTCCTGTTTGTGGACAAAACTGCTTGCGAGCTCTCAAATATACGCTGCTCGCGCGCAAATTTCCTCACGCTCTCTCAAATATGCACTGCTCACGCATGACTCACTGTGTGTCTTGTGTTCCTTCTTCCTTTTGTGCTTTTTGATATGATTTATATTGGTCCACTATTATTAATAACCAAAATACTAAAATAGACTTACATATATATTTTTTATATAATAATAAATCAAAACGGACGCCACGGTGGCGTAGTGGTTAGCACATTCGCCTCACAGCAAGAAGGTCGCTGGTTCGAGCCCCGGCTGGGTCAGTTGGCATTTCTGTGTGGAGTTTGCATGTTCTCCCCGTGGTTGCGTGTGTTTCCTCCGGGTGCTCCGGTTTCCCCCACAGTCCGCAGACATGTGGTACAGGTGAATTGGGTAGGCTAAATTGTCCGTAGTGTATGAGTGTGAATGTGTGTATGTGGATGTTTCCCAGGGATGGGTTGCGGCTGGAAGGGCATCCGCTGCGTAAAAATATGCTGGATAAGTTGGCGGTTGATTCCGCTGTGGCGACCCCGGATTAATAAAGGGACTAAGCCGACAAGAAAATGAATGAATGAATGAATGAATAAACCAAAACAATTTTGGCTGTATATGTTATATGATGAGATATTTCTAGTTTCCAATAATTAAAGACACAGAGAATAGATGTTGAGTGCAAAGAATACATTTTATTTTAAAAAGGTGCACCATACTAATCAAATAAAAACATTTTTTAAAAATATAACTAACGCAAGCAGAAATGTTACTAATAGAATATAGAAAAAAACTTGATAAGGTATTATAGCCTACTGTACTATTTACTCTTCAAATAAATAAAATGTGGTCTTCCACATTGTTAATGAGATTTTGGAGAACATTTTCCCTCTTGTCCTCTTCATTTTGAGGAAAATCTGTTCTACAGGGCCCCTGAACACGTCTATTGGCATGTACAGTGTTTTGAACATTACTATAGTAAAGTACTTCAATGAATCTGTTGTGGTAAAACTATAGTTGCTATGGTAACACAACAAATGAAATATAAACAAATTACCTAGTGCTGTAGTTTTTTTCTTACAATATTAGTGTATATTATTCTACAATTCACCACACTTTACTGTAGTAAAACTCCACTTTGTATTTTATCTTATCAGTTCACTATTCCTACTACTGTATGCTGAAGCATTTATTAACAAGTTCAAAATTATACTAGCCTAAAACATAGGCAGTATACCTAACACTCAAAAACACTAGAATTTATTTCAGAATTTACCTTAACCTGTAGGTAAATAGTGTAGAGATATCTCTGGATATATAGTATAAGATAATATAATCTTTAGAGCAAAAGCACAAAAAGAAGAGGTAACACAAGTCACAAATTGTGAGTCTGCATCATCTAACGTAGTGAGAGCAGATCATCCGCACGTGAGCAGCCGTGTTTTGAGTGCACTCGAGGAGAAACCGGCGCGCGTTCACTCGCTCGTATTACATGAATACATTTGTCAGTAAAAATAACACTATATGTACTTACGTCCATCTCGCGAATCAATTTTCCGCTTTTCCGCTGTGCGTTAGGGCTTAACATTACTGCGCACCGGGCTGAGCCAATCGCCTCGGACCTCGAGCTCAGAAGCTGAAATCACTCCGCGCTCAAAGTAAAAAGTCCCCGTAGCCAGAGGGAGATGAATGACAACACACGCCGCGCGTATATTCACTGACCACGAACAGGAAATAGAACTGCGCTATTTTTATTTGTAAATCTCTTGCGCGCGAAAAGTTTGTTGTAACGCACGCGTTACTGAACATGTACCGAGTAAAATATTACTGAAAATGCATTAGTAATGCCTTACACTACTGCGTTACAGGAAAATGTAATACATTACTGTAATACATTACTTTTATAATGCGTTACTCCCAACACTGATGACCAAGTCCTATTTAAATGAATGGGGGAATACTGAAATCTTAAAAACTGCTTTCTGAACTCACAGTTACTTACTTACTTACTCCCAGGGCTGTTTATGTCAACGTTGATATTTAGCTGCACCATCTTAGTGTTTTATAACATCTCATTTTTACGAGGTGAGTTGTTAGCCCCATGCTCAACCCCCAACCTGGAGGACCAGGACATGCACACATACACTACAGACAATTTAGCTTACCCAGTTAGTGGTGGGCCATTTTCTGCGTTAACGTGAGACTCTTGATAATGCAAGCTATGATGACTTTTACCTTGTTATTATAGCGCGGATGTATACCTGGTCGAATTGCACTGTAGGTGGCGTGAACGAGTCTTCGAACCTGTGTGTATTCCTACTGTGAAATTACCACATCAAACGTGACGTGCTAACATGGTTGCAGTTCACTAGAGTGAATCTGATTAATGTTAGCTTCACATGTAACGGTCAGGCACCAGTAGAGTTTATGCGTTCCAGTAAAACATATACAAATAAAATGGAGCGGGTGCTTTTTTAAAATGAATGACGTTGAATGAAAGTCAAACCGGTAAGCCGTCTGACAAAAAAGTGCCATTCTGGACCTTTCTCTTACTTTGAAGACATACTGACTACGCCTACATGGACATCTGTAATCTAGTTATTTGCCTTAATAGACAATAATATAATTAAGGGGTTTATATGAAGTGCTTTCATGTAACATTCATTCATTCATTCATTTGCTTTTCGGCTTAGTCCCTTTATTAATCTGGGGTCGCCACAGTGGAATGAACCGCCAATTTATCCAGCATATGTTTTACGCAGCGGATGCCCTTCCAGCTGCAACCCATCTCTGGGAAACATCCATGCACACTCATTCACTACGGACAATTTAGCCTATCCAATTCACCAGTACCACATGTCTTTGGACTTGTGGGGGAAACCGGAGCACCCGGAGGAAACCCACGCAACCACAAGGAGAACATGCAAACTCCACACAGAAATGCCAACTGACCCAGCCAAGGCTCGAACCAGCGACCTTCTTGCTGTGAGGCGAACGTGCTACTCACTACGCCACCGTAGCGCCGCTTTCATGTAACAGTTTCCTGTAATTTTAGGTGAATTTAACTGCAGTTCGGCAGTTTCACCTTCACTCGTGAACATTTCATTTATGCCCCTGTGACAAACTGGGGTATTAGAAGCAAATAGATAGTAAGGACTGGTGAGGGTGTTAAGGAATTTAATAACGCATGCCGAATGGAAAGAAAAAAACTTTCGCATTTTGTGTGTGTGTGTGTGTGCGACCGGTTCTTTACTGACAGATCCGCGTGTGTGGATCTTGTTGGAAAATATTGGGAAAAGTCCTACATGACAGTAATAGTCTGATTGCGGTATTTACTTTAATAATGCCACTAATATATGCATATGTCTTAAATCCACTTCTGTTTAGTTCAGTTATGACTTTAGTCAGATTAAGGTCATCATAAATCGCTGTTTCGAGCTTTTGTAGGCTTCAAAATTCATGTTTAAATGAATAAACAGTTAGTAACCACAAGTACATCTTATAGAACATTGTTTATTTTCATCACCAATTATCACAGTAAAACAGTTTCTCAAGCAGTTTGCGATGCATTTTGGAAACAGGAGATGAGCCCCTGGTCTAAAGCGCCACCTGGCTTGAGAAACCCGTTCTTAAAGACTTACTTTTAGTCATTATTTGTGGTAGCACACACATTCTGAATGCCTTTGGCAGAATTTAAATGAGCCATTTCAATCTAGATTAATTCCAAGATTACAGTGAGATTATAAAAAAAAAATAATAATCTATGCCCACCTATAATATATATATATATATATATATATATATATATATATATATATATATA
>CAIGQQ010030554.1:321129-334894 GCA_903798035.1 Danio albolineatus | reverse complement strand
GCATTTGTTTTAAGCAGCGGATGCCCTTCCAGCCACAACCCATCTCTGGGAAACACATCCATACATTCTCATTCACACACATACACAATGGACAATTTAGCTTACCCAATTCACCTGTACCGCATGTCTTTGGACTGTGGGGGAAACCGGAGCACCCGGAGGAAACCCACGCAACCACGGGGAGAACATGCAAACTCCACACAGAAATGCCAACTGGCCCAGCCGGGGATCGAACCAGCGACCTTCTTGCTGTGAGGCGAACGTGCTACTCACTACGCCACCGTGGCGCCTGGATTTATGATTTATTTCATAAATATATACCATATAAAATGTATGGTATATTAAAATGCGATAATTAAAGTATTAGCAATTATGTAACATTACAGCATTCTATTAGTTCATCATTACTTTTTTTTTCCAAAACAATGATGTACTTCACCCATCATCACACTGAAAAACATCACTGAGTGCTGGAGAATTAGAAAAAGGCAGAAGAGAAAGAGAAATAAAAATAAAAAGCAAAAGAGAGCTGGTTGTTTGAAGGTGGAAAACCCTTAAAAGACAAAAAGATTCCCATCAGCAGAGAGACAGATGATTCCACATTGCTCTCGGAGGGCAGAGAGATCTTTTTTAATGTGGAGGCCAGCTGCTCCTAGTAATGGAGTTTAATGACTCACTCCTGTCCTTTTTATTATATTTTCTTTGCTAAAGCTAAACTCCACCTGTCAGACTGCGCGCACTCACACAAAAAGACTAAAAAGACCCAGCCATCATCAACTATACTGTAATCATACCACATCCAAGGTTATTATTTTAAACCACAGAAAATCACAGAAACTACCAGTGCAAAATATTAGCTATTATAACATGAAAGGGAAGTTCGCTGTACGAAAGCTACAAGCTTGCATTATATCAAATAAAATGAATATGATAAGCTGATAAAATGACTTTACATTTTTAATACTGTTGTAATAATATTCAGATATGTTATTTTGTAATGCCTGAATGAATTTTAATACAAATTACATAAATAAAACTAGTCAAATGCACCTCTGGAAGTGTTCAATAGCAGAAAACCTGCCCACATAGCAAAATTGCTTTGGCCCACACAATCAGCTGTTGCATGGGCCACATGCTGCAGTGAATTACGATACATGACTGGACCAAGCTGGACCAAGGACCAATCCCAATTCCATTTTTGTACCCCTACACCCCTCCTCT
Organism: Danio albolineatus; assembly: GCA_903798035.1. Taxonomy (NCBI): domain Eukaryota; kingdom Metazoa; phylum Chordata; class Actinopteri; order Cypriniformes; family Danionidae; genus Danio; species Danio albolineatus. The sequence goes on along the minus strand of CAIGQQ010030554.1, from coordinate 333,673 downwards.
TCCCCTTGACCCTCAAAACAGAATGCGAAGGGCAAGAGCTTCAAAATTTACCCCTAAGAAATGGTACACCACTACAACACCTGCACACGTCATCATATGTCATTGCAATCTCTTGCTTCAGATGGCGATTGCTGTAATGATTCCAGTTGTGTTATTTTTTGGTGTTTATCTTCAGGAAATCACTGAAGGCGTATATTATGTTATCATAGCGATCTAATGTGGCGATAAGATCGTAACTATACTGCGCATTTAAAGAGTGGTCAAATTTATCTATGTAAACACACTAAAACAACATTAACATTATAGCAGACACTGTAAAAAAGGTCATTCCCAGACACTAGATTTTTCTGACAGGGTATTTCAGAGTCATCGAGTGTCAGAATGTTGTGGGACTGCTGTACAGGAGTTATTATTATGGATTATAGAGAGCGAAATTGAGCGGTTTTTATTTTAGCGTTTTTTTTTAAAGCATGACGGTAAAACACAAATGTGATTATGAATATATTAAAACATGTGGTTATTTTTTGTAAAAATTCATAATAATGACAAAAAGATTAATTTGTGGATCTCCTTACTTCCGGGTGTAGCTATCCAGTCGTTGTGGCTGGTGTATTATGGAAAATTTCATTACTCAAAATCTTCGTTCGAAGGGCTACCCCTTCCCCTTAGCCCTACGCATTCAAGCTAAAAAAAATTGGGACACCCGAACCCCTTCAATGGAACACACAAAATGAGAGGCAGGTGTATGGAGAAGGGCTAAGGGGTAGAACTAAGAATTGTGATACACTAAGTCTGTCTTCCAGGCAAGGGCCAAACATGGACCATATCTGGGCCAAGTTTCAGCCAAGTTAATAACCCATCGCTGGGCCAGATAAGGCTCATGTTTGGCCATTGTCTGAAAGCCAGACTTAGTGTATCACAATTGTAATTAAATTGAGAAATGCATGAGGCATTTAGGAGCGTTAATAATGGTAATGGTTAATAATAATATAATTTGTAAAATAATAATATGCAAAATATAGGATCAATTCAGGTACTTTGCAGTATACAGGAAACATTCATTCATTCATTCATTTTCTTGTCAGCTTAGTCCCTTTATTAAATCCGGGGTCGCCACAGCGGAATGATCCGCCAACTTATCCAGCATATGTTTAACGCAGCGGATGCCCTTCCAGCCACAACCCATCTCTGGGAAACATCCATACATTCTCATCCACACACATACATTACAGACAATTTAGCTTACCCAATTCAACTGTACTGCATTTCTTTGGACTTGTGGGGGAAACCGGAGCACCCTGAGGAAACCCACGCAACCACGGGAGAACATGCAAACTCCACACAGAAATGCCAACTGACCCAGTTCGAACCAGCGACCTTCTTGCTGTGAGGCAAATGTGCTACTCACTACGCCACCATGGCGCCCATACAGGAAACAATAGATTAATAATTAAATTAAATCTGGGGCGACACGGTGGATCAGTGGTTAGCACTGTCGCCTCACATCAAGAAGGCTGCTGGTTCGAGACCTGGCTGGGCCAGTTGACCCTTCTGTGTGAAGTTTGCGGTACATGCGTAAATAAATTAAATAAATGAAATTGGTAATAGCGAGTGTGTATGGACGTTTCCAGTACTTGGCTGCGGCTGGAGGGCATCCGCTGCATAAAACATGCTTGTTTGAACATGCAAACTGCACACAGAAATGCCAACTGACCCAGCCGGGACTCAAACCAGTGACCTTCTTGTTGTGAGGTGACAGTGCTAAACACTGAGCCACCGAGTGGGCCCCATTTTTCTTTAACTGAACATTAAAAATAAAGCCTCACTGATTTACATCTCACAGAATGAAATGTAATAAGAAGAATAAAACATCTTTATCTGAACTTCGTTCAAATGTGGCCAGCGAATCCATATGGGAAATGAGTTTTCTTCAAATAAAATTGCCACATAAAAACTGTATAAAGCGATTGCATCAAATAAAGCCCCCTTAAAAACATACTCAAGTGGATCTCTTTTAAATCACAAGTAGCCAAGATAAGCTTTTTTTTCTTTTATAGCATAGCATTGGCAGGAAGTGTAAGTTAAAGAATAATATGTCACAGCATCAGCATTTGCACTTTCAGTAAAGCAACATATATTGCTTTAATGGCTGTCCTATCCATCTTCAACCTAAGCACAAGATGCACTGTTCAGCACAATGGTAACCCCCCAAAAACTACCGCACAATGAAAACTCTTCTAAATCCCAACTCAACAGTACATTAATCACCCACGTGTTTCCCCTTTTCCCATCTTGCTGAAAACCCCATTAAATAACACTTAATTTCAACATTTAATCTCCCCACCCAATCCCATGCAAACCATGCTGGGAACCAAACATCCTCTGCCCAGTTTCAGCTAATGCCAACAAAAATGATTCATGTAGTCCCAGCACGAATGGATTCAGCAAACCTCCATTTTCCAAAATGAAATGTATGACAAAATATTCAAGAATTCTTCTGCTTTGTCAAATGTCAGTCACAGTTCAATGTGTATTCCCTTTCCAAAATGACCCTTTTAAAGTCCTACTGCGAGGAAAGTCAAAAAGTTTAGGTGGTCTAATCCCATTACACAAAATCTTTAATACATAGCTGTGGTCAACAGCCTGGTAATTTAAAAAAAACTCCTTTCTGTTGCAGACAACTGTGAACTGCAGTCTCATGAATGTGCATTATAGAGCTGCATTAAATTAAAGCTTATCTAGTTTAAAAAGGTTTTCACTCAACAATACATTTTTAGATTTTTGAGTGAGATGCTAATGGTCTAATATGAGTCAATGATTTATACTAAGCTAAGCTAAAAGTGCACCCATCAGACCTGGAGATCAGTTGATCACGCACACACACGCAATATTTTCACTCAACTCAACAAAAAAAATATTTTTACACTTTTGAGTAAGATGCTAATGGTCTATTCCGGTTCAATGATTTATGCTAAGCTAAGCTAAAAGTGCACACATCAGACCTGGAGATCAGCTGATCACACACACACACACACACACAATTTTCACTCAACTCAACAAAAAAATATTTTTTTACACTTTTGAGTGAGATGCTAATGGTCTAATCTGATTCACTGAATTATGTTAAGCTGCGCTAAAAGTGCACCCAACAGACCTGGAGATCAGCTGATCACACACACATGCACAATTTTCACTCAACTCCACAAAAATATTGTTTTTTTACACTTTTGAGTGAGATGCTAATGGTCTAATCTGATTCACTGATTTATGCTAAACTAAGCTAAAAGTGCACCCAACAGACCTGGAGATCAGCTGATCACATACACAAATGCACACTTTTCACTCAACAACAAAAAATATTTTTACACTTTTGAGTGAGATGATAATGGTCTAATCCGATTTACTGATTTATGCTAAGCTGAGCTAATAGTGCACCCAACAGACATAGAGATCAACTGATCACACACACACACACACACTTTTCGTCTTTGGAAATTCATTTTGAGTGGCCTGGGGAAATAAAAAGTCAGGACATTACTTTAACACTTCGCTTAAGTCCATAGTAACAGTAAAACAAACTCATAACTCTAACCATGATAGCAACCACATGCAAACCATTTGGAAAGTAGATTTCTCTCAAATAAATATTACAAAATAGGAATGTGATGCTAATAATCAGTGAAAACAACAACCATAGTGCAAATTTCTCCGCATTTAAAGTTTCCTGATCTTTGTATTTAAATCATACATTGGATTTATATCCAAAAATTAAACTTTCACCGTAAATTTAGCAGATTTCTATAAACGGTGTGGTAGTTAACTCGTTCATATTTGTCAAGACCCTCTTATTCAATTCAATTCAATTCAATTCAATTCAATTCAATTCAATTCAATCCCATTCAATTCAATTCACCTTTATTTCTATAGTGCTTTTACAATGTAGATTGTGTCAAAGCTGCTTAACATAGAAGATTATAGTCAATTGAAACTGTGTCAGTCCAGTTTTCAGAATTAAAGTTTAGTTTAGTTTAGTTCAGTTCAGTGTGGTTTAATATTCACTATTGAGACCAAACACTGAAACTAGATGAATAAACAAACCCATGTTACACTGCTTTTAAACAAACATGCAAGTCAAACTAAATAATAAAAATCCGAAATTAAACAGAAAGCGTTCAGGGGTAGCTTAATTAATGTGCCGGTGCACTTTGGGTAAGGGATTCATCAGAATAAACAGCAAAAATAAGTTCAAGGTACTTGAAAAATGTGGAAAAAGATCCGGTAACACCTTACAACAACAGTACATGAATAAGTATGTATTAATGTGTGAACTAAACATTTCTTTGTTTTGAATTAATGATGAGTTAAGGCGCGCGCTAATCATGAACTAACTTTAACTACATCATGAGTCACAAGAGTTCATGTGTAAATAACGGCTACCTTAATTACTTGTTAGTTTACGTTAATTAATGTTTTAATTAACATTTAAGTTTAGGCTAAATGTAACCAACATGAACTCATGAGCTGTTAATGGATATGTACATCACCATTAACTCATCCTTACTCATCAACTCCTGTGTTGAAAGTGTTCATGCTGATGTTGACAGAGAACTTTTCTATTTTTATTCAGTGTAAACGCAGTTGGACGTCCATGAGGTCTTTCTGAGTAGTTAAGAAAGGGTTAATGATGATGTGCCCCTCCAAGTAAAGTCATAATATAATTATATATTAACATAACATTAGCAATCATATATTAACAAGTAATTAAGGTGGCTGTTACTCGCACATGAACTCGACTCATGTTGTAGTAAGTTCATGATTAGTGCATGCATTAACTCATTAGTTCATAACAAAGTAATGCTTAGTTTACATATTTACACATCATTATTCATGAACTGTTATTGTAGACTGTTACCAAAAATATTTTATTGTCATGGTTATTCCTTAAAACTGTGCCCAGTTTTTAGGAATAACCATGTCAATAAAGAATTTTAAATATTTATTCAACATTTTTCGAGTGCCTTGGGCTTATTTTTGCTGTTTATTCTAAATAATAAGAATATTTCAGTTGTTATCCATGACTTAATTACTTGTTAGTTTACGTTAATTAATGTTTTAATTAACATTTAAGTTTAGGCTAAGTTTAGGCTAAACAACACAGCAAAATATGAACACCTTGACTTGATGTGCTTACTCACAATGCACTTATAAAGGTCAGTAAACTGAAAGAACAGTAGGTGGTATTCTGTGGCTTTCAAATCCTTTTCAACAACATGAGCGTTAGAATTTACAAAAATAAAACCTGTCAAATGCATTTCATCTACCTCTGGAGGTGCTCAAAAGTAGAAAACCTGCCCGCATAGCAAAATTTCTCTGGCCCGTAAAATCAGCGTTTGCTTGGCCCACATGCCACAATAAATTACGGTACATGACTGGACCAAGTCTGGCTTTCAAACAAGGGTCACCATATTTGGGCCAAGTCTCAGCCAAGTTAAAAACCCATAACTGGCCTCAAACTAGGTAAACTGTGCAGCTAAACCTCACTCCTCTGACTTATAAAGGTGCTTCAGTGACAGATGCTCTTTAGCCTCCTTGTTAGAGCAACCGACACAATCCCAGCTCAGAGCGGGTTTGGTGGTGTAGAACTGGAGGGGTCACTGACTCCCATGCAGAAGGTCGCTGGTTTGATCCCAGCTCGAAACAGGTTTGGTGGTGTAGGACTGGCGAAGTAACTGACTCCCATGCAGAAAGTTGCTGGTTCAATCCTAGCTTGGAGCTGGCTGGGTGGTGCCGTAACCTGGATGGGAGCAGAGGCCAGCTAGTGAAGTGCTGGTAAGTAAGGTGAACCTTACTCCTTTGACCTCTAAAGGTGCTCTAGCAACAGGCCATGGTCTTTAGCCTCCTTGTTACAGAAACCGACTCGATCCCAGCTCGGAGCGGGTTTGGTGGTGTAGGATCGGCGGAGTAACTGACTCCCATGCGGAAGATCGCCGGTTCGATCCTAGCTTGGAGCTAGCTGGTTGAGTTAATTTGGTGCCGTGACCGGGATGGGAGCAGAGACCAGCTAGTGAAGTGCTGGTAAGTAAGGTAAACCTTACTCCTTTGACCTTTAAAGGTGCTCTAGCGACAGATGCTAGAAGCCATGGTCTTTAGCCTCCTTGTTAGCTCGGAGCAGGTTTGATGGTGTATGTTCCTCTGTGTCTAGTTTCTTCGCAGCTTTTTTGTTTTTACTGAATGCTACCTTAGTGAACAAGTAACTAAAACTCGCTCATTCAGAGGCAGGAACTGGCGGATGTGAAAAACTTCAATCATAAAGTAAACACAAAACCAAAGTTTCCATCTGGAGCTTCTTTACTGGACTCGACACTTGTAAACACTCGCTCCATCAGGCTCACGGCTCTCAGCACCACCCACTCTCGTCACTGCTACCAAGCCGACCAATCACAGAGCTTGCGCTATGCGTCATTGCAACGTGTAGTTACATTTTTTGAGAGGTGCCTATCAGCTTCGATATCAGCCACGGTGAGGGCTATGCGAAGGCTGTGCAGTACCAAATGGGGGCTTGACGCGGAAGTAAAATTCAGCCTTTTGTCCCTTTTGATCAGGGGTCGCCAAAGTAGAATGAACTGCCAACTATTCCAGCAAAGATGTACGCAGCGGATGCCTCTCTAGCCGAACCCATGACTGGGAAACACCCAAACACACCATCATTCACACACACACACACACTTACAACTACAGCCAATTTAGTTCCTCCAAATGACCTGCACTACATGTCTTTGGACTGTAGGGGAAACACGCACAAAGAAATGCCTCCTGACCCAGCTGGGACTCAAACCAGTGACCCTCTTGCTGTGAGGCGACAGTGTTATCCTCTGACCCACTGTACCACCATGAACAAAAATATAATTTGCGCAAATGTGAGTAAATTCGCCATTTCTTTACTCAAAAAATTATTTAAATATGTGCCCGCTGGGTGCTTATACCTGCATTTAGAATCATCTACTTGTGATCTTGTGAAAACACCTCCTAATCGTAGATCATCCCTCCATCCTTGAGCTGTGAGAATCAGTGTCTTGGTCTACTCCGAGGAAATAAAGAGAACAGGTCAGGTCTTGTTTACCTGTTTGGTTTGAGCTTCGGCTTAATATGTCCAATGTCTTTTATTTGAAGGCATACCTGTTTGTGTGCGTTTGTGCTTGTGTGTGTCATCGCCCCTTGACCTTGGCTTGCACACACACTGTAAAAAATCCAGATAAAAATCAATCTCACTCACACACACACTGACAGCTAATCTCATTCCCAGCTGTCATGCTTCATAATTATTATCTCTATGAACTGTTCAGACCAAAATGGAGCTCCGTGGGTGGGGAGATGCGATCGATCGGCAGTGATCGGACCGTCGATAATGAAACTGCGCTGTGCAGGAGGCCATGTTGGATCTCTGCAGGTGTCTGAGAACCGCTCCGGAGGGTTCTGTCTGATCTTCATGGCAAAGAAAAAAAGGAGAACAAACCATCTTTAATGAGGGCAGATGCATGACCTTACACATTCACACACACACACACACTTTTGGATTATAGAGGGACAAATAAAAGTCAAAAGAGGGATGATTGAAAACACAGTAACGTCAATTCCTGTTAAGAGGCTCATCTAAAAATCAGAACACATCAGAAATGAAAAGGATGTTGCTCTGAATGGATTGCACTATTGTTTCGCGGCATTTCAATTTCAGGTACAAGTGAGGTCCTTAAAATTTTCACAAACTTCCACCAACAGCAGCCTGAACCATTTATGCATCTACAGTGATTTCATGTTGTTTATGCCAAATTCTGAGCCAACCATCCAAATGTTACTGCAGAATTTGACACTTATCAGGCCAGATATCTGTTTCAACCCATGCTAATTTTGATTTGAGCACCAAATCTGTCCCAAGAGCTACTGTTTTTGTAGTGTAGGCCACTTTGTATGCTTTTTAGGTTCTCAAATTTCTCTCACAAGTGCCATTTGCAGCTGCTGTTCTTGCGTAAATCCACCAGAGGCCGCTGTTGACGGACTGACCAACCAACCGGTAAGCGCAAAAAAACAACAGCGTCATACCGCCCTGTAGCGTTCGTTTTAAACACAAAATGCAGCCATACGTAGTTCTGGCTACATAATTCGTGATCTCCAGAAATGTATAAAGAGCTGCGTTTTCAGAATGAGTCTATGTTGATCTATTTGGTTTGTGTCTTCAGAAATGCTTTTTATAGAACTTAGTAGCAACATTTGGTAATGTCAGTTAAACCAGTTCAAACCAGGGATTTTAACCATCACTGTGTGGTTTTACTGTTGTTTTAGACCACGAAGATGTATAAAAATCAGTAGATCAGCAGTTTCTAAAACACTCAGGATAGCCATTCTGGCACCAACAACCATGCCACATTCAAAGACACTTACAGCAAATCAATTTTCTTCCCTATTCTGAATTTTTTCTTCAGCAGCACCACATCTACTGTGCAGGGGCACAATTAACCAATAAGGTAAGCAGCCGCTTAGGGCCCTGGGGAATTAGGCCCCGGCCAATGCCAAGAAGCGTATATTAATCATATAGCTCTTTTATAAATTTTCTGTCATATGTTGTAAAATCTGTCTATAACTTTAAGATTTTAACATTATTACTTCTTTTCAAAATCCGGGGCCCCCATGAATAGTGGAATGTCCCTTCTGCACTGCACATGCAAATGGACCCTTTTCACAACACTGTTATGACTAGTTTATCAGCATCGCAAATCCTTAAAAGTTTTTAATATTTCGATTAAAAAAAACAAAAAAAAAAACAGATGAACGTTTATATGCATCTATGTATGCATTATCTCATCTTTTTACTTCAAATTAACAATAAGCGAATCACCGCTTGTGCGAGGCGTTTCTACTGCAGCGTCTATGGGACAGGACAGTAAACTTGATGTTATTCTATCCTCTGGCTGCCATCATCAGTCTCACACAATTTATTTATTTTCTCTGAAAGTCTTTATAACAGCATCAGGGAGTTTTTCTTTTATTATTAGAGCAAATAAGAATGTAAAAAAAATATTTGTTGTAGTCTTCAATTCAACTATGGTGACTTTCACTACTGAGAAACCTGGAAATGTGAAGGGCAGGGTTTAATTTGTGCCAGAACAAGCCGGATCCGGAACCTGTGAAATCTGATCCAGCACCTCATTTTACCAATCCCTCCTCCTCACGCGCTCTTCACTTTCCTCCACGACTACACCCAGCGTCCCCTCTTCACTTTGGTCCGCAACAACCTCCACCGCCCCCCGCCCGCTCTTCAATTTCGTCCGCGATACAGCCCAACCACTACCAGCCCCCCCACACAGCTCTTCACTTTTGTCTATAATCACAGCAACCACATCCAAACCCCCCACCCGCCCCCCACACCCCTTACTTTTGTGCACGATCCATCGCCGCAAATTTAGTTTTTTTTATTTGTGAATTTATTGTATTTAATTTTACACTGAGAAGATAAAGGTTCCACTTAAAATATATATTTTTAACATGCAGTTTATTTACAAAAAATCTAATTAAATAAATAAAATACTTTCATAGAGAAAGAGTGTGTTTTGAGTTTTAATGCTAGGGTCCCATACTTTTGTTTTTTAGACTTGTTTTTTGTTGGTGAATTTATTGAATTTAATTTTACATTAAAAAGAAAAAGGTTCCTTTAAATATTAAAATATATAAAATATACTTTTGGGGCGGCATGGTGGCTCAGGGGTTAGCACTGTCACCTCAAGAAGATCACTGGTTTGAGTCCGGGCTGGTTAGTTGGCATTTCTGTGTGGAGTTTGCATGTTCTCCCTATGTTGGCGTGGGTTTCCCCGGGGTGCTCTGTACACAGACCAAAGACATGCACTATTGGTGAATTGAATAAACTAAATTGGCCATAGTGTATGAGTGTGTATGGATGTTTCCCAGAGATGGGTTGCAGCTGGAAGGGCATACGCTGCGTAAAAACATATGCTGGATAAGTTGGCTGTTTATTCCACTGTGGCGACCCCAGAATAAAGGGACTAAGCCGAAAAGAAAATGAATGAATGAATGTATGTGAGTGTGTATGGGTGTTTCCCAGTACTGGTTTGCAGCTGGAAGGGCATTCGCTGTGTAAAACATATGCTGAATAAGTTGGCGGTTCAATCCACTGTGGCGACCCCAGATTAAAGGGACTAAGCCGAAAAGAAAATGAATGAATGAATGCATGTGAGTGTGTATGGGTGTTTCCCAGTACTGGGTTGCAGCTGGAAGGGCATACGCTGTGTAAAACATATGCTGGATAAGTTGGCGGTTCATTCCACTGTGGCGACCCCTGATGAATAAAGGGATTAAGCCCAAGGAAAATGAATGAAATATACTTTAAATATTATTAATATACTTTATAGGTATCACAATTGCCTCACAGCATAAAGGTCGCTGGTCAAGGCTCGGCTGGGTCAGTTGGCATTTCTGTGTGTAGTTTGCATGTACTCCCTGTGTTTGCGTTGGCTTCCTCTGGGTGATCCGGTTTCCCCAGCATGTGAAATGGTGAATTGGGTGAGCTAAATTGTCCGTAGTGTATGTGTGTGAATGAGTGTATAAGGATGTAAGGATGAAGGGCATCCGCTGTGTAAAAAATATGCTGATAAGTTGGCGGTTCATTCCACTGTGGCGACCCCAGATTAATAAAGGGACTAATCCGAAAAGAAAATGAATGAATGAATATACTTTATATATTGCCACCATACCTGGAATTGCTTCGGGCCCCCAAATCACTGTGTCCACCCCTGCTCACAATACATTTGCGCTCAGCTTGTATAATGCGCATTTGCTAAACCTACAATGGACATCTACATTTTCCCTTGCACACACAAACGCAAAAAAATGTGTGTGGTACGGTAGTATATGCCACTCAACAAACCCAGAGAGAGAGAGAAAATGGCCTGTCGAGGTCATTTGAAGAGCACACTCATCTTCCCTATCAAACATAACAGCGCTTTCTATTAAATTACGCTGAGTGGATCGGAGATTTCTGCTGGGCCATTCACAGCCATAACTTTTAATTTTCCTTTTGAAATTCAATCAATTAAGACATCCACGGTCCTGATGGAGAAATATCTCTTATCCTGTCTCATTAAAGTTGTCATAAGAGGAATGAGAACGTCTTTTTTTTTCGAGTCCCACACACACAATCATCCCTGCATAACAAATCATGTCACGGTGACCACCAGTCATATTATACAAGAGACCACCATTCCTGAACAACCTTTCGAGATGATTTAATTTACGAGGGAAATGAAAACACCACCCCAGCCTCCCGGGCCCCTTGTTTTGGTCTGCTCCTGAATGATGTCACTATTTGCCATTTCCTGTTTCAGCCCTGCAGTTAAGGAGGGTCAATAAAGAAGGCAGAATGGATGAGGGCCCTGGTGAAAAGGGTGGCCCCGGGCAGCCAGGCGGAAACAAAGTGATGACGCTCATCTATTCTGGTGAAAAAAGAAGGGATGACACTCATCCATTTCCTAGCAGACGGAGGTGTTTGGTCCCGTAATGAAGTCGTAATAGCAGATGACACAACTGTGCAATATAGACCTGCCCTCAGAAAGGGAGACCGCGGGGGGTATTTCATCACAAACTGTGTGTCTGTCTGTGTGTGTGGATCTGCCTGTGGCGTTTGTGTTTTTATCGCAGTCTGGCGCACGTCTGTGTGTGCGCTTGAAATTTCCGACTCAAATCACTTTTGTAAAAATGACATCTATTTAAGCCGCAGATGACAACAGCAGGTTTCCACTCAGATAAGGTCTACAATATTTTTAAAAAAATCTGTTAATTAACAGCATCCGCATTTTGGGATTCACAATTGTTTTCTGTTTATAGTTGCGAATTGCATTATGGGATCTTGATTTCTGCTCTCTGCGCTTTTGATGTTGAAAATTCAAATCTACAGTTCAATAAATGACTTTAATGACATTTAAAGGTTCAAGACATCCTGGAATACTTTTTTGAGATCTTAACAGATTTGTGTGTGTTGAGCATCAGTTAAGACAGTATTTACTGTGGGGAAAACTGGATAATTTTGAGCTTTTGTCAGCTAAATTCTACGGAAGTCCTAAGAGGTCATGCATTAAAATATATTTTCTCTCTTGTTATGTCGTGATCTCGACATAACAACTAATTTTCTCGAGATCTCGACATAACAAAAAGTTGTTTTCTTGTGATAACAACATTATTTTCTCGTGATCTCGACATAACAAAAAGTTGTTATGTCGAGATCACGACTTATTTTTGGTTTTTATTTATTTATGTATTTATTATTATTATTATTATTATTATTATTATTAATTAATTAATATAATTAATAATAATAATAATAATAATATCTGGCCAGGTAGAGAATAGCCTAGCTGCAGACGCGCATTCGTATAACATGTTAAAGGCGTTGAGAACAGCCATAATATTATGAGCGCAAACGCCCGCGATTAATGCATTCATGATTATATTCATGTATATGATTATATACCATTATTTACAA
>CAIGQQ010030554.1:303502-316129 GCA_903798035.1 Danio albolineatus | reverse complement strand
TTTTTCGAAATATATTCATTTGTATTCAACAGAAAGAAACTTGAATAGGTTTTAAACAAGTGAAGGGAACGTAAATGATAGCAGATGTTTCATTACAGGGTGAAGCATCTCTCCAGGGATTGCTTCTAATTTGCTTAATGTTGGTTCTCTAAAAAGCAACTCATGAAACATATGAGTAAGAGACATACCAGATAAAAGAGCAACAAGGTATTTCTCTTTGTTGGCTGTTTAGTTAATCATATTTTTTGAAGTTTTAGCAATGTATGATTCAATCCTCAGTGGATGTGATCAGTTTGTTTCAGACAGACACCCAGGGCTATAAACTCTCAGCAGGTAACAGCAGGTAAAACTCACGCCCTCAAAATCTCTCAGAGCGCTGCAAACTCACAAAACTTTGAATAATCTGTTTCATCCGTTTCTTCCTCAAGGGAAGTTTTTTTTTTCCAGATGGCAAACCAACCAAAACAACTCTCTGCTATTGCTGCAGCGCTGTCTGCCAGAGCCTTACCTGCAGACTGTTCTGGAAGCCTTCGTCGTTTTCCCAAGACTTAAAAAAAGCTAGGGAATGATCACCAAGAAAGTAAACATACTTTTTCTTTTACATACGCATCTAAAGCATACCAAACAAAACAACTACCCTAAAAGGAACAGACGTGTTCCCGTTGACTCTACAATGCATCATTGTCAAATGCATTACATGAAAAAGTCTGTGATCTTAAATTATGGAATTGCATCAACTTTCATAATCTGACCAGAAACAGCAGTGGGAGACGTGGCTTGAAGTTGAGACTGTAATTAATCATTTTGGCAGAAACATGTAGGGCATTTATTATAGGTAAAGATTCCTTGAACTTACAGCAAGTGTCTTGTACAAGGGCACAATGGTGATAGATCAAGCATAACTCATTACAACCACCTGCAACATATGGGTCATCAGCTCTCAGGTTTGGCATAAAAACAAAAATCCCATATGTTTGTGTGAACATAACACATTAAAGAACATGTCATATTCTATTTAAATCTGATAAGCTTTAGAATTAAAATTAAGTATTTAAATAAAGAACACTCTCAAAAACATTTATATGTATATATATTTATTTATTCACCGGCCACTTTATTAGGTACACCTGTCCAACTGCTCGGACTTCTAGCTTTCTAATCAGTCAATAACATGACAGCAACTCAATGCATTTAGGCATGCAGATATGGTCAAAACGATTTGCTGCAGTTCAATCTAAGCATCAGAATGGGGAAGAAAGGTGATTTTAAGTGATTTTTAACATGGCAGGGTTGTTGGTGCCAGACGGGCTGGTCTGAGTATTTCAGAAACTGCTGATCTACTGGTATTTTCACGCACAACCATCTCTAGGACATACAGATAATGATCAGAAAAAGAGAAAAATCCAGTGTGGCATTTCTGTGCAAACAAATGTCTTGTTGATGCCAGAGCTCAGAGGAAAATGGTTAAAGCATGGTGATGGTGTAATGGTGTGGGGGATTCTTTCTTGGCACACTTAGGGTCCATTGTTGCTGACCATGTACAACCCTTTATGACCACAGTGTACCCATCTTCTGATGGCTACTTCCAGCAGGATCGCACAACATGTCATAAAGCGCAAATCATCTCAGATTGGTTTCTTAAACATGACAATGAGTTCACTGTACTCAAATGGCCTCCACAGTCACCAGACCTGAATTCAATGAAGCACCTTTGGGATGTGGTAGAATGGTAGATTCTCTTCATGGATGTGCAGCCAACAAATCAGCAGAAACAGCATGATGCTATCATGTCAGTATGGAGCAAAATCTGAGGAATATTTCCAAAGACTTGTTGAAGTAAAGTAACAATTTTACCATTACTGTAGGTACAAGGATAAATCAAACGGTTCTCAAAAGCTACACTGATGATACATTCCAAATTGGATTATATATAAATCTAAATGGAGTCTGATCTTATTGAACGGCTGTCCGCAATATGTATTGAAACCAGTCAGATTCGCTGTTCAGAAAATGTTCTTTCTGCACTTTTGGCATGTTTCCTACAAACAACGTCTGACTGGTTTACATTTCACATGGCATGAGAATGTAGCCTAGGAAAATAAAAAATTAGAAATTTAATCAGATTTCATATTAGAAATGCAATTAAAATAGAATTCCAAACCACGAAGCTTCACATTAAAAACACACACAAGTAATTTCTTGTAAAAACCACAATACAGGGTTCATATGGTCACGGAAAACCTGGAAAAGTCATGGAATTTTCACATGCCGTTTTCCAGGCCTGGAAAAGATTTGGAAAAACAAACCCACGAAGTTTTGGAAAAGTCATGGAAAACAGATATCTGTATACTTGAATATAGGTTTTTATATAGATTTACTTCTTTTTTGTCCTTGGCTAATCACATAATCTCACATTATTAATGCAGTGTAAGCATTATCTAAATCATTTACATAGATCCATTCATTCATTTTCTTTTCGGCTTAGTCCCTTTATTATTCTGGGGGCGCCACAGCGGAATGAACCACCAACTTATCCAGCATATGTTTTACGCAGCGGATGCCCTTCCAGCTGCAACCCATCTCTGGGAAACATCCATACACACTCACTCACACTCATTCACTGCAGACAATTTAGCTCACCCAATTCACCTATAGCGCATGTCTTTGGACTTGTGGGGGAAACCAGAGCACCCGGAGGAAACCCACGTGACCACGGGGAGAACATGTAAACTCCACACAGAAATGCCAACTGACCCAGCCGAGGCTTGAACCAGCGATCTCCTTGCCGTGAGGCGAACGTGCTACTCACTACTCCACCGTGGCACCCCCATTTACATAGATATAAATATAAATTGAAACTAAAAAAGATTGTTGCGTGTTTTACAACATGCTGTTATAAAGTTGAACATGCATTGTTTTTCGTTTACCACGCATATGTAGACATTGTATGAAACATTAGGTCAAGAAAATTAACTTGAAAGTCTTGGAAAAATCATGGAAAAGTCATGGAATTTTAGAAATAAAAATGTGTATGAACCCTGACAGTGTTTTTGAACCAAACTATAGTAAAGTGTATTATACCCTATAGTATAGTATAGTATAGTATAGTATAGTATAGTATAGTATAGTATAGTATAGTATAGTACAGTACAGTACAGTACAGTATAGTATAGTATAGTAGTATTCACAACTCCTTGCAAAGAATGCTTCAGCATATTGTAATATTACATTTAGTGAACTTATCATATTTGCTGTAGTAGGCTATATATTGTACTCCAGTAAACGGTTGTGTATTTTAGTACAGTATTGGGTTATATTACTATAGTTGTTGTATTACTATGGCAATAAAACAGATTAATTCAAGTACTTTACTACAGTTGGTTCAAAACACTATAATATTACATTAAATTACTATAGTATTTTGTTTTATTTTGGTTGAAATTGATTCGTTTTTTTTTTTTGTTTGTTTTGCAATTCACGTCTACTACAGTATATAATATTTTTGTCTTTCTGGCTTGAATGATCTGTATGATCTATTTTTAAAAGAAAGTCATTCACTTGTTCACTTCTGAAGTAAACGCTGGCATGTTTTTAACTGCTTTGTTGAACTGAACAAACGTACAGTGTGTGATACCTGTAATGCTGTCCTGGAATGGTGCTGCACTTCCCTTCCAGTGTTAGACAGACTTATATAATATAGAGACTACTGCAGGACACAGCTGAGAGAGGTAAACACATTAGTTATAACAGCTGAAAACCAGTGAGTGCTTCTTCATTTTACAGCGTTGTGCATTTGCTGTTGTCTGAAAAAGGTGCATTACAAAATTCTGTCCTGATGAAGCCCGCTCAAACTGTTATATATAGAGTATCTTGACAAATGTGTCATACCGTATGACTCACAACAGCAGCTTCAGAAATGTCCACAAAAACTCTGTAGTGAGCTTGTCAATCCAACTTGGTGGATGACGAAAGTGAAACGTAAACAGCTGCACTCTGACCAATGAGAAAAAAGTTTCACTTATAACAGGGATCAGCATATTTTGCTTTCACAAAATGTGAGGGCACACTTTTTCATGGTCCACCAAAACCACAACACACCAGCAATAGGCCAAGTTCTACACTAAGAAAAAGATCAGTAAAACACAAAAATATTCCAGCCTACAAAAAATGTGCATTATGCCCACAAAACAATACTATTAAAAATAACCCATACCATATATGAAACATGAATGTTTACAGCACATTAGAGTGCTCACAATAACTCATAATAGTTAAATCTCTTGAGTATGTTATCTTTCTTTTTCTTATGGCTAGAGCCAGACAGAATCTGTGGACATTTTTTGCTATTTCTGCGGAGAAATTATAAAAAAATCTGCTGATTTATTCTGAACTATTTTGGGAGTGTCATAACTAAAACCTTAGTATATGAAGAAAAAAAAATACATTTTTAATTTTTATTTAATGTTTACAATGCAAGTCCAATTAGATCCACTTTATTTGGTAAACAAACCAAGTCTCTGATATATCTGCTAAATGACATGAAATATTACTTTACAAACTGTAATGTAAATAAATCATATGAATATATTCATATTAGTCAACATTGTTACTGAAATTTATTTAAAAACTGAATAAATATAAATTTTCACACATTTACACGAGTAAATAAACAGAATCAATGATGGGGTGGAAATCTGCGGAATTCTGCACGCGCAGATTCCGTGTGGGATGACTTATGCTAAGCCCACACGGAATCTGTGCATGCAGAAATCCGCAGATTTTTAGCCCATCGAGTCTATTTATTTACTTATAATGTGTGTAAATTAATATTTATTTGTTTTTTAATTAATTTCAGCAATACTATTGACTAATATGAAAATGTTCATATGACTTATTTACATTACAGTTTGTAAAGTTATATTTTCCGTCTTTTAGTAGATCTATTATATGAGACACTTACTTTGTTTACCAAATAAGTGAATGTAATTGGACTTGCATTGTAAGCATTAAATAAAAGTTTAAAAGGTATTACTTTTGGTCACACTTCATTAGTGTAAGTTGACATGTACTTGCAAAGTTTCTTATAGTCAGTTAAATGTCTGTTGAATGTCAGTATCAACAGATATTAGGCAGACAGTCTACTAATACTCAAATGGACCATCAAAATAAAGTGTTACCATATTTTCTTAATTCATATATTAAGTTTTTAAGTTACGATACTCCCAAAATCGTTTTGCATAAATCTGTAGAATCTTTACTAAATTCTGTGCAGAAATATATAAAAAAGAAAAATATATGGTATTCTGCTCATATGATTAAATCCTACACAACATCTTACAGCCAAATAGCACATTCTAATTTTAACAAACACATCCATTTCTAACACAGAAATATTTGTAGTGACAGGCCATTAGCTGTTGTAATTGCTTAATTAATATGTTGTGTCTTTCCATAGTCTGTGCTGTTTTGTGATATATGCGTTCTTGTGCAGTATATGGCTTCATGTGTTAACTCTTAACGCTGTTTGAGATGTTTTCATCAACTCCGGGGTGATTTTGAGTCTTAATTTGGCCATAACCTATTTTGTGTTTCAGCTAGCAAAATGATTTTGGTGGCAAATCTTATTTTGACACGTTTTGAGAAAATGCTTTGTTTTTTGTTTTAAACTCAACAATACACACTAGGAAAATTTACCACCTTTTTTGTTGTGTTCGAGATGAAAACATCCACTGAATTAAACTGCTGTAAAAAGGCATCAGAGTTTTTATTTTTTGTTGCTTAAATCGGTTAATCTACCTCAGTCTTGATCAAAACTACTACATTGTTTAGAAAATTACAGCCTTTAACTCTTTAATTACCAAATTCATAAATGATGTCACTGATTTGGTGAAAAAATGTGTCAAGATGATGTTTTTTTCAAATTTATTGTTGATTAACTTTTTTGATGCATATGCTGGAATTTAGTTGGCAAATTTGTCTCCATTGTAGGTTATCCTATTCAGTGTATATATTTTTACTACGCATTTTCAACATTTTTTACACATCTTGGCATTTCCATTTTTTATTTTATTTTATGTTTAATTATGCAATAGTCCAAAACGGGCTAAATAATAGATGGATGGAAGCGGGGGTGTGATTATTCCAAGTAGGATGCGATCAGTATGTATGTTGATTCTGGAACATCATTACTGTTCGAAAATGTAAACCATAAGCTTAATTCCTACCCCTAAACCTATCTGTAAATTATTCCCAAAATCAGAGAGGATTTATTGTTGGCTAACAGTGATGTATAAGCACATAACCTTAACAGTAAGCCTGAACTTAACACAAACTGTAAACTTATACCTTAAATCTGACTGGCTGATTTGAGTGTTGTTCTAGGATCAACATGTTGATCCAGGAACATGTCCTACTTGCTTGATGAAATCACACTAACTAACGAAAACATGGCTAGCTATGCAAAAAAGGTGGAGAAAGGAGAGAGAGATATAGTTGAAAATGACAATTGACCTCTTATGTATTTTTCTCTGCGATGCTTGTCTGCACCCGAAGCTCCACTTGACCCCTGTGACCCTCGTCACTGTTGCAATATTCAGAATATCTTGACCCAACGGAGAATGAGACCAGGCACATGTCTACACATCCTCTCAGTGCTCACTTTGATTCCAGCCTTACCCAGCACCGCAGATGTCCTCTGAGACCCGTCTAATCACAACAGATATCCGTCCAACCATCTTTCCTCTCTCTGCTGCCACATCCTACTGTCAACAGAGCCGAGAAGAGACACTCCGCAGAAGACCGCTCCTGAGCCATTTTACTGCATATTGACGTCTGGTGAAATTACGAAAAATATACTGTATTGCGAAAGCGTGCCAAATGGCATAGTCTCCTGTTAATAGTGTCCTAATAACGCCTTCTTGTGTTTTTCATTTTTAATGTTTGCTTTATGAAAGCATTTCTCCGGGGGGATCGCGCGTGCTCGTACATCTGAATGAGCACAGCTCCAATAAATCTTAAGTTTATGCAACAAATAAATGAATAACAGCAAAGGAAATATGAATCCATCTTAACAGCCCCTCTTCAGCGTCAAAAGAAAATATTGCTCAATTTAAATTTAATGACTGGTTCCATCTTCGCTGGCAGAGTGGCTGGGCGCAGAGCTGCCGCCGTAATAACAATAATAGACTGTTTTATGGGCTGCCCTTCACACGGGAGAGTCTGGCGTAGACAACACACAACATAACCGCAGGAGCTTAACCAGCGACTGAGGCTCGGAGACGGGAACGTGACTGAGTGGAGGCTCACATAACTGAGATTTCATTGCGGAACAGGTAAAAATGAAACTGCGCTGATGTCCACAATGATTATTTCCTGTTTCATTTCACAACGTGCGGAGTAAAACGTTAGTCATGAAGAAAAAGAAGCAAAGTGAAGCAATTTGAAGACGAAAACCTATCCAGTTCTCTCAGTAGGGTGTTTTCTTTTTTCTACTGTAAGCACACATTCAAATAAAAGTTCATGATGGAGATCAGATAGACAGAAAAAGTCTTAATGAAATAGTTTGATGAAACTAGTTGAGTTTAGTTCAGTTTAGACACAATCTACAGACTTCTGTGGACTGATTTTGCGAGTATTGTAGCTATATAAAGTACAGTATATATATATATATATATATATATATATATATATATAAAACGATGAAATGTAGCTAAAATGATTTTCCCCAGATGTTGGTAGCAACCAAAGAAATCCAAATATGCAAAGAAAATAATATTATTCATTCATTCATTCATTCATTTTCTTGTCGGCTTAGTCCCTTTATTAATCCGGGGTCACCACAGTGGAATGAACCGCCAACTTATCCAGCATTTGTTTTACGCAGCGGATGCCCTTCCAGCCGCAACCGATCTCTGGGAATCATCCATACATTCCCATTCACACTCATACACTACGGACAATTTAGCTTACCCAATTCACCTGTACCGCATGTCTTTGGACTGTGGGGAAAACCAGAGCACCCAGAGGAAACCCACTCGAACACGGGGAGAGCATGCAAACTCCATTCAGAAATGCCAACTGACCCAGCCGAGGCTCGAACTAGCGACCTACTTGCTGTGAGGTAACAGCACTACCTACTGCGCCACTGTGTTGCCCGGAAACAATAATATTTAGTTTATAAATTAAGTTATGCGTACCAAAATGACAACAACGCAGTGAAAAAGTGTTGAACACATGAAGAAAGGGAGGTGTAGAAAGGCAGTGAAAGCCCAGACAGCAGCTGCAATCTCTCAGTAGGTATTCAGCAACCCTCTGCCCTTCCTCATTGTAAATATGTAATCATGTAAATATTCATCATGTAAATAATAATATCAGCTGCTTCAGTCCAACATCTACATTATCAGGATGATAAAGATGGAACCAGGGTGGATATTTCAGCAAGATGATCCAAAACACAGCCAAGGAAACTCTCAAATGCTTTCAGAGAAAGACAATCAAGCTGTGGAATGGCCCAGGCAATCACCCGACTTGAGTCCAATATAAAATACAAATGTAAGATCAGAACCATCAACCATCTGTGTAAACTCTACAACACACACCTGAGCAATGCATGTGACTTCATTCTCCATATGACAGGCGTCTTCAAGCTGCCATCACCAAAAAATACTTTTATAATTCAATTCAGTAGCTCAGCACATTCTCCTTGTGTCATTCCATTGTCATTACACGTAACAATTTCTTTTTCTTTTTTTTTTTTTGCTTTGTTATATTTTTATCTTTGTATTGTTTGGGTTTTTACCAAAATCTGGTTCAATTCCATGTCAACAGGTCCTTTAGAAAGATTATTCCCATGAAGAAAAAAAAGACATGTTGAATACTTTTTTCCAACATTCTATTTTGTATGATGGCTCAAAAATCTGTGGAGGTTTCTGCGGGCACAGTGGGCCTATAGTCATTGGCCTTTTTCAGTATACACTGCACATTTGTGGCTGTTGGTTTTTGAAAGGAAAAAAAAATACATATACAAACTAAATCAAATTGACTTCTAATATTGTTAAGAATGGTTTCTTGCATAGATTATCATCTCACTGCACAAGACCTCAACGCAATGTCCATAGTTACTTTGGGTGAACTATCCTGTTAAAGTTACAGTTCCAAAAAATAAAACAATTCTTTTCTTGTTCAAAACCTATTTAAGTCTCTTTCTTCTGGTAAAACCCAAAAGAAGATATTTCGAAGAATGCTAATTGCTAGCACCCATTGATTTCCGTAGTATTTTTGTCTTACTATGAAAGTCAATAGGTGCCAGCAACCAGCATTATTCAAAATATCTTCTTTTGGGTTGAACGGAAACTCATGAAGCACGAGGGAGAGTAAAAGATGAGGTCATTTTCATTTGTGGTGAACTAATTTAGGCCCAATCCCAATTCTACCCCTTACCCCTACCCCTCGTTTTGCGCGTTCACGTCAAGGGGTAGTGCTGTCCCAATTCTCTTTAGCTTGATGGGGTAGGGCTAAGGGGAGGGGTATACACCCCTTCGAACAAAGATTTTTCAGGACCACACTTAAAACGGAGAGGTAAGAAAATGTCCCAGAATGCACTTGCCACAGCGGCAGGATAGCTGAACCCGGAAGTAAGGAGATCCACAAATTAGTATTTTTTTGTCATTATTACGAATTTTTTACACAAACAAACATATGTTTTAATATATTCATAACTGCGTTCGTATTTTACCGTCATGCTTTTTAAAAATAGAGGAAAAAAAAAAAACACTAAATTTTGCGATCTATTATCCATAATCATAACTCATGTACAGCAGTCCCACAACATTCTGACACACGATGACACTCGAATGCCCTGTCGGCAATGTCTAGTGTCTGGGAATGAGCTTTTTACAGTGTCTGCTATAATGTTAATGTTGTTTTCGTGTGTTTACATAGATGAGTATGGCCACGGTGTAAATTCACAGTCAGTTACGATCTTATTGCCACATTAGATCGTTATGATAACATAATATACGCCTTCAGTGATTTCCTGAAGATAAACACCAAAAAATAACACAACTGGAATAACTTCAGCAGTCGTGATCATCTGATCTCAGCAAGAGATCACGATGACATATGATGACGTGTGCAGGTGTTGAAGTGCTGTCCCAATTCTTAGGGGTAAGTTTTGAAGCCCTTCCCCTTAAGGAAGGGGAAGGGCCAAGGGGTAGGGGTACGAAAATAGAATTGGGATTGGGCCCTAACTTCTAATTATAACTTTTAATGCTGCTTTCATGTGTCTACCAGAATTAAACACACGTTTCTTAGTCGCAATTTGGACAATAAAGGCCCCTTGAGTTACTGTATATTCACTATGTGGAATTTTTTGATACCCGAGCTTCCAATACGGAAAGAGAGAGAAGAACTATTGCTCCTGTGACTGCTGTTCTTTATTATTCTGACTGACACAGGCACATTCAAATATGGAACTAAACACTGACAGTTTTGGTGCAGGAAACATAATAATAGATAACATGCCACATAACAGGACATTTTAAACTAGGTATTGTAGAGTGACGGCTTGCAGCTTCAAGTTTCGTGAAAGAGAGTTAGTGTGAAAAGTAGGAAGTGATTAAAACTTTTCCTCTTGTAACCTCTGTTCTACTGCTGTGCTGCCGGTGTGAAGCTCCAGGTTTCATTCTGACAGCGTTTCATTTCCTGTCTGAGCTGTTTGAATATGATTGACAGAAAACTCTGAAATCATTCCGGTGCCAACAGAACAACTGCTATCCATAATCCAGACACACACACACACACGCACACACACACACATAGATGCACACACACACACACACACACACAAAGTCACACACACGCACAGACACACAGCATATAAACAAACATACATGCTGTATACCCGTGTGTGTGTGCATCTCTGTGTGTGTGTGTGTCATACCTGTCAACCTCGGGATGTGAAAATAAGGGATTATAAATAATAATAAATAACTAAATAAATAAATAAAAATTAAATAAATAAATTAAAAAAACGATATATGTTCTTCTGGAGCTGTTTGATTGTAAGTAAACAGTTAAAGGGTAAGTAATATGTTTTACTAGCTCTTTAATTTTAAATCTCTTCCACGGTCACAGCAAAGCAGCTCACGTGCAAACAGCTCACCGTTGGGCTTTTACTCAGACTCCGGCTTGCTTTTGCTTTCTCTTTTCCAGTTTGTTTGCTGATTCGCGCCTATTTTTTCCTCCTACGAGTGTCGTAGTTTATCTGCTGACTCGTGCCCGACTGCACCCTCGTATTTCACCTTTATATCTCACCTAGATTTTGATCGCGCCTATCGCGCTATTTGTTTATTTTGCTTTCACTTTCCAGTTAACTAGTTCGCGTCTATTCTCTCACGTGCGTCGTCCAGTTTAATCACATAATCCGCCTATTTACACCTTTTATAATACGTTATAAATCACTTTGTGCAGGTGTTCTCTCTCTCTAGTTCTCTCTCTCCAGTTCTCTCTCTCTCTCCAGTTCTCTCTCTCTCTCTCTCCTGTTCTCTCCCTCTCCCTCTCTCTCTCTCTCTCTCTCTCCCTCTCTCTCTCTCTAGTTCTCTCTCTCTCTCTCTCCCCCTCTCCTTCTCTCTTCATTGACTACTGCTGATTATACAGACACCCGTCTGCTCCTGTTAACTCTATACGCTGCTGTGGTAAGTCAGAATTTACTTCGACTCACGGTGAGTAAAAATGGCTTCTCCTGCTCTTGTCACATGCATTTCATGCCACATGTTTAGTGTATCTCTCTCTGTCAGCAAGGAGGGCTTCACATGTGATAAATGTAAGGAAATAGTTAGGCTGACAGAGAAGATCTCAGAATTAGCTGTTTAACTCACACATCCTGAATAAAGAGCAGCGAATGGATCTCATTTATTTAGATTTTTTGTTTGATTACATTAATTAACAGAGGTGTCACTTCAACAATGCACACATATAACGTTATAATGAAGCATTCGACTGCTTTCCTAACGCTTTAAGCTCATTTAGGACAAAATTAGTTGTGTTTGAAACAAAAACCCCATCAAGATCAACATCATAAGATGTTATTATTATTAATTATGTGTATATGTCTGTTTAAACATGCACCCAAAACCCAGTATCCACTTTCACTCCGCTTCAAATCGTGTGTACAGAATCCGTTTGGGAAACAGCGTCTGGTAATCACTATGGAGCGCGTCAGTCACGCATCGCTTTATGTCTGTTTTGAGGATTGCATAGGAGGAGCGGCGGCATCTGTAATGAAAAGGAAAGGGAATCCCGCCGTTTTTATGTTTATTCTAAAGTGTTTCATACCTAAATAAACCGAAAGCACATTTAAGAGCATTTAAGATTCACATTTAAGAGCAAGGGGCGGCCCCTGGTGGTTCGGCGGTATGGGTTGCGGATAGGGAGGATCGGCTCTTTAAAGTTTATCGCCACCCTTTAGAGAAAGACTGAAAACACGGGAGAAATATGGGAAAACACCTTTACGGGATTATAGGAGGATAGAACTGTAAAATACGGGAGAATCCTGGGAACAACATGAGGGTTGACAGGTATGGTGTGTGTGTGTGTGTGTGTGTGTGTGTGTGTGTGTGTGTGTGTGTG
>CAIGQQ010030554.1:238486-294988 GCA_903798035.1 Danio albolineatus | reverse complement strand
CCCGCAATTCCGATCTTCAGATGGTATATATATATATATACAGGAGGGCTAATAATTCAACTGTATAACTGTATAAGTAAAACAAATGAAGAAACAAGGTTTGGAGAAAGAAAGCACCAATTTAATTTGCAGCCTGCAGATGTTACATTTATTGTAGCAAATTAGCTCATAGGGAAATATTAATTATGAATCATGACTAGTTATAATTAATTAGGCATGTTTGGATCAGTGTAATGACTTGATGTAGCAGAAGTTTACAATTCAAACTAGTTAATCCAGTGAACGTTTAGAAAAGATTTGATTAATAAATGTTATTTTTAGCACCCACATAAAAAATGACTTGTCTTAATCTGTTGCTTGGCTTAGAGCATGTAGCCAGATCAAGCTGATCTATGGGAGAATGATTTGATGCAAGAAGTTATTATCAATGACTCTTATCACTCATAATAAAAATATGTGCATGAAAATGTTACTTAGCTAAATAACTAAACTAGATGTTAAAGGAAATGTAAAATTGAAACCAAAGTTAAGCACAAGACTGTACTGTATGAACAATTACAGCACAAGCCTGTCACTGAGTTACTATATTTAATACTAGTGTTTGAGGGCAGCACATTTATTTCAAATTGTGATCAAAGCTGACTGATACTACATGTGTGTTAAAAATATGTAGTTTACACCTTCTAAAAAAAAAAACGATCAAGAATTTTAACAAACCATGAATAGTCAGAATGGATTCACCGTTTTGAATGTGTAAATTCTGATCAGTATTTCAGCATTACTGTATAAGTGATATACACCAATATACACAAAATCACTTGATGACTGATTTTACAGAAAACAAAAGATAGATAAAGTTACATTAGAAATTAAGTGCTGTTTGCAAGTGTTTGACTCCTCTAAAGCTTAAAAATACCATATGTTTGCAGATATTTATGAAACAGGCCAAGTGAACATTCTTGTTTATCTGAAAAACAATGCTGAAGCCAGATATTCTGCTTTGAAAATGTCTGTTACATGCCGGAACGCTGTCTTTGTTTTGGTTCTTTTAACCCACCCACTGCCACTTCAGCCAATTATATTTCAGCACCCCGGGTTGCCTTGATGGGAAACTGCGTATTTGTTTCATTTAGTCAGGAAGGTTCTGAAAGCATGCGTCCGTGAACAAAACACAACCTCCGGTGGACAGTAGCAAACTCCAAAATGAGAAGCAGATTCAGAGTTCCACATGATTAGCACATGATTATTGATTAGCAAATAACATAAATATCTGGAACGTAAATATTAGGTGAGCAGGTGACATTGTAGCCACACATCCTAACAACATGGTACGTGATGAGATTTGCAATGATTTGGCTGTTTGCACCAGACGAAACGCAACAGAAATTTAAATACAGCCATTCAGAAGCACAAAAAATGCATGCACTCACTCACGAAATGGTGAGGTTTTATAATCTATTAAATACATATTAAGCCTCTTTAACATTATTAAATGCACATGCTGAAAAACTCATATGTGTTGGTTGAGTCACAGTTCTAAAGTTCATTTTCAAACGGTTTATTTTATTTTCAAGATCTGCTGCTGCTTTCAGTATATGGCAATAAACGTCATGAAAAATGGCATTTAAACGCACATTGTTAGCATTTAATACTGAATAAAGCACATGAGGTTTACCTGAGGTGATCATCGTCAGTTTTCTGTTGTTCAGGGTTAGGGGTTAAATTGGCCGTTTATGAGGGTGAATGAGTGTGTATGAATGTTTTCCAGTGTTGGGTTGTGGCTGGAAGGGCATCCGCTGCGTAAAAAGATATGCTGGGATAAGTTGGCGGTTTAATCTGCTGTGGCGAATAATTAATAAAGCAAAAATGCTGAAAAGAAAATGGACGGGATGGATAATAAAAGTAAAAAAGTTACTTTTTTTTCTGTAAATACTTCTGAATATGTGTTGTTACAGTGTAAATGCAATGTTTATTACATTGTTTCTAGTAGTCACAGGGTCAATGTGGCCTAACATTTGTGTACTATAAACTAAACTTGAGCTGATGATTATTTTTCTTGTTGTTACAGTGTAAATGCAATGTTTAATACATTGTTCCCAGTAGTTACAGGGTCAATGTGGCCTACCGTTATTTTTCTTGTTGTTAACACGGAACCTTATTGTTCCCCTAAACTTGCACAGCTTAAATGGCGCATACATATTCACACTTTTATTACAAAATATGCTTTAACTTCAGTTTTCTTACTGTGTAAACTGCGGCATGTAATTAGACTCTTACCCGGGTGCCGCATTGGCTAATACAGGACATGCTTTCTTTTAGCTTCCAGTCATAGTGAGACAGGGATGGGAAAGCAGAAACGGCAGCTCTGGATGAGACTGAACGGTGTGTTGGAGGAGCAGCAGGGGTTCTGGTAATCCGCAAGGGCTGTAGGGAGGTGCTGTTCTCTCTCACACATGAAAAAAAGAAAAATGGCCAGCTAATCCAGCGTAGCAAGACTCCAGAGGAAATGGAAGCTGACGGCATTAGCGCAGCCACAAGCACCTTTGATCCTGAGCAGAGTCTTCCACGCTAAATCCGCGCGTTTTTATTTTTTTGTTCCCCAAGTCATATTTGTTCGGGTGAGAATCTTTTCCTCTGATCTTTTTCATCTGGTGTTACCTTGAATAATCGGCACTAAATGGTTTTTGGTTTTGTGAACAACACAACAAACAAAGCATCCCTTTTTATGGTTCTTTTTTATTGTTATTTGGGGTATTGAGATGGCAATGGTATTAGCATGGTTTTCAAAGAGTATTCTTTGAGAACCTTAAACTATATGGTATATCGGTATATTATACAATACGGTAGTCATGAGCAGCATAACATTTCTTCCATATTGGCTATATATAGATAGATAGATAGATTTGTGTGTGTATATATATATATATATATATATATATATATATATATATATATATATATATATATATGTACACTGTAAAAAAATGAGGAGTAGGGTTTACTTAAAAAAAGCTTGGAAATATTTTTCACTCAGAAAAGGCTAGTAAATCTTACAAAGCTTTGCCAAGTTAAAGATTACCCAAAATTATTAGTACATTTAATCAGATATGTTAAGTTAAGTTTACTTGGGGAATTCTAAGTAAATTTTATTGACTTTTTGTTTGTAAAATTTACTTGAGTTGTACATTTAATATTCATTGCTATTTTGAGATTTTTTTTTTATCCAATATTTCTAGTTATCTTTTTAGTTATCCTGAGTAAACTTTACTTCAAAATGTTAAATAAAATATGGTTATGCATTGCAACTGTTTCTTAATTAAAAACACTGCAAGACATTTCCATTGAGTAATTTAATTTGAATTTAACTTCTCAATAGACAAATTTAAAAAGTCCTTTCAGACAGAATGATGGGGTCATCTATGTTGGCATCTTCCCCTTCTGTAGTACTGCCCAGTACAATGATTTTCGCAATGATTCAGAGCCACAACGAGCAGGTCTCTTGATATCCTGTCATTACTTGGGTATATCCATTTGAATTTACTGTTGTATTTTAAGCACAATAAATTAAAAAGAAATATTAAATAGCTCATTGAATTAAACATGACATTTTGAAGTAAAAAGACAAAATAATATTTATTTGTAAAATGCTTTCTTTATTTACAAGCCCCAAAAATAATCTTTACAGTGTATATATATATATATATATATATATATATATATATATATATATATATATATATGTGTGTGGTGATGTCACTGGCCCATGAACATATCCTGCATGTTGTCAAACTATTTCATAACTATATTAAGATGCAATTCAATCATAATCTATCATTAAAATAGCCACCATAACATTATTTATAAATATGCAGACTTTTTTGGATTTTCTGAAGTTATGGAAATTAAAAATGTACTACAGGAAGTATGTTAGGACCATTGTTATTTTTTACATCCCTCAAAATGGTCCATACATACATACATACATACATATATACACACAATACCTAGCAAAAGTCTCCTATTCTTCAAGTTTTAGGAACAACGAATAATAACTTGACTTCTAGTTGATCAATTGGTATCAAAAGTGGCTTATATGAAAGGCAAAGACCTCTAAATTACGCTTATTTTACCAGAATTAATTATGTCGTCAAACTGTTGTATAAACGCAATATCACACGAGTAGCAGTGAGATATGGCTTGCGGCCATTCGCCAAAGGCCAACGCACGCCTCCCATGCTGATATACAGCCATATCGCACTGCTACTTGTGTGATATTGAATTCATCCAACAGTTCGACGGCACAATCGTATATATAGAAAGGGAATCAAAAACGGAGAGTCTAAAAACCCTTTTGTATCAGGAACTACTTTACACACACACACACACACACAGTACAGAGTGTATTTACTTTTCCATCAGCAGCAGAAAAACACATTTCCATGCTGAGAGTAGAAGCGTGTGAATTGGGATGCAGCCTCAATCTATGAAAAGCTGTAAAATGCCCCCCAAAAAGGTTTAAACCGAATGATGTTCGGCGGTTTAATCTCACTGTAACACATTAAACTTCTGAGCTTGTTATTCTGCATGACACAGCAGCTTAACTTGAGAAACTCTGCGGCTGAGTTCAAAGCTCAAACAACTGGAGGTATCTTCAGTAAGAATACCTGCCTTTTCCTAACGAATCGCTTGATTGTGCCTGTGCGTGCTTCTGCATGGATATCACGTTACTTATGAAGACATATTACTTCCCTCGTCCGCAAATACACACAGTGCTGATATTTATCTGAGCGTATGTTCACACATCCCTTAAAGCTCACAGTGGGAGACGTCACTCGCTCAGTCTGATCAAAGTCTTCGGCACCACTAAACCCTTACAAATATCAGAACTGTCAGCTAAAATGTTTGCAGGCGCACATCAGTGACGGTGCCGAGACGCATTACTTAGGAAGCCGTTTTGGATTTAGGAGGAGAACAAAATTGGTGAATTTACTTTAAAGGGGAAGTTCACCCAAAAATAGAAATCATTCATTAATTTTCTTTTCGGCTTAATCCCTTTAATAATCTGGGGTCACCACAGCGGAATGAACCGCCAACTTATCCAGCATCTGTTTTACGCAGCAGATGCCCTTTCAGCTGCAACCCATCTCTGGGAAACATTCATACACACTCATACACTATGGACAATTTAGCTTACCCAATTCACCTACACCACATGTCTTTGGACTTGTGGTGGAAACCAGAGCACCCAGAGGAAACCTACAATTGAATATATATAGCTACACTGCACTGTAAAACGCATTTAGTTCAAGGGGAGAGCTTGCAAAAATGAAAATCCTGTCATTGTTTACTCATCTTAAATTAGTTTCAAACCTTTGTGAGTTTCTATTTTCTGTTAAACACAAAGTAAGATATTTGGAAGAACGCTGAAAACAACCCAGGCTCTTTAAGGTTGCGTACCCCTGTATACATTTCTGGAGACTTTTTTGCAAATTTTTTTTTTGTCATTCACGTCTGCTCTTCTCACGTAAATCCACCAGAGACCGTTGTTGACCGGACTGATACCCCACCTACTCCTTTCCCAAACCCTACTCAAAAGCACCGATTGACCCACCCAACTGAGTGTTTTGAAAAGCAATCCAGAAAAAAAAAAGCCCTCACAACTGCCTGATTTTTATTACATTTACAGATCTTACCACATTCTCACACTTTTATTTACTTGTTTATTTTATTTTTTAGCTTTTTAAAAAAATCTGCTTTCTAAAACTGTTCTTCAGCTGATTAGAACACCATCATTGTGGTCAACTCTTCTATGTGCCTCAAGTCCACCGACGTATGCAGCAAGCCTCTTGTCAAACTTGACTCAAACTGTCAGCGGCATCATAATGCCCTGTAGCATTCATTTTAAAGATGAAATGCAGTCACATGTACCTCTGGCTACATAATTCGCGCTCTCCAGAAATTTTAAACGGGGCTGCGCATTCACAACAAGCCTGTGTTGGTTGAAAACCTGTAACCATTGTCTTCCATTTGTTTAGTTTTTTTTAACATGGAAGTCAATGGTTACAGCTTTTCAGCTTTCTTCAAAATATCTTACTTTGTGTTTAACAACATACAGAATCTCATAAAGTTTGAAACCACTTGAGGGAGAGCAAATAGTGAGACTTTCCATTCCTGGGTAAACTATCCCTTTAGAAAAAATTGTAAAAGTTGATTTTACTTAAAAAAAACGAGTGTAACTTGTTTTCGCAAATCCACCAGAGGCTGCTGTGAATGCTTTTTGAGATCTCAAATTTCTCGTGCGAGTGCCATTAGTGCCTGCTGGTCTTACATAATCCACCAGAAGCCACAGTCTACTGACTGAATGACTGACCCACCCTCCTCCTTCCCTAAACCCAACCAATAGTGTTTTCAGAAGCACCAACTGACCTGCTCACCCACCCACTTCCCTTAACCCAACCGACAGTTTTAAAATGCAATCCAGAAAAAGAAAAGCCCTCGAGGCTGTTTGATTTTTTACCACGTTTTCAGATTTTGTCACATTCTCACACTTTGATTTACTTACTTGATGCAGTTGTGTGAAAATAAACAGACAAAACAACCGTCAACAGCGTCATACCGCCCTGTAGCATTCATTTTAAAGATGAAATGCAGCCACACGTACCTCTGGCTACATAATTCGCACTCTCCAAAATGTATACAGGGCTAAGTATTCACAATGAGCCTGTGTTGGTTGAAAACCTGTAACCATTGTCTTCCATTTGTTTTTTTCTACCATGGAAGTCAATGGTTACAGGTTTTCAGCTTTCTTCAATGGCAAAAAGAATCTCATAAAGGTTTGAAACCACTTGAGGGAGAGCAAATAGTGAGACATTCTTAATTTCTGGGTAAACTATCCCTTTAGAAAAGTGAGTAAAAGTTGATTTAACTTCCATCCATATGGAGGTAAGCGGTCAGCTGGAAAGCACGAAAAGGAACCGACTTCCTGATGCCCTGTAGCATTTGTTTTAAAGACGAAATGCAGCCATATATTCTGGCTACATAATTCTCCAGAAATGTATATAGGGCTACGTTTTCAGAATGAGCCTGTGTTGTTTAAGCTGACTTAATATTTCTTACTATAGTTATTTTACTTAATGTATTTACTCATTTACTCACTATTTAAAGTCAACAAATTGCCTTTCACAGCAATCCTGTTAAAATTTTAGAACTGATACAAATGAAAGGTGAATTTTAAACTTATAAAGCTGTTCTTTAAACGTTTGAAATATAAATTTGGCTCTAACTTTTTGTTGTATATAGATGAAACTCTTTAATATATGTAATGAAAAGGTACATTGAGGGTTGAGAGAGGGTTTCTGATGATCAGTTGAGATTAGAACAAAGAGTTTCTAAAATTCCCCAGGTGTGAAAATAGTACAAAAGTGAATAAAAAGAAACTATGAAAGCTAACTGAAAAAGAGAGAGAGACTCTTTGGAGACTGGAGATGAATAGAAAAGTATCAGCAGTTAGGATAACATCAACTCCTTTAATGGACTGATAAGCAAATTGAAAGGGGTTCAGTATGTGCTGTGGCCTGTAGTTGAAATGATTTACCTTTTAAAGACCATTTCAAAAGATTTACAAAACTGAAAGGATGAAGTAGTAAGATAATACTCCATAACAATTTGAGGTTCGCATCTTTAGTGGAGCTGTATCAATACACAGACACTTTATGAGGTGTAATGTATTTTATAATGAAATACACTTTTATTATAGGGCCTTACACTGCTCTGGCCCCTAAAACCAACCCAAAATTTGCATGTCAAAATGCCAATTTTAATGTCAAAAGACTTTACTATGACAAGATATTGTCTTGTAAACTAGCTTAATAGAGTACAACAGGGTCATACACATGTGTCTGGACTATAACACTTCGGTCTTGTTAATTCATGTTTTGGTGGCATCCAGACACTAGTCCAGTCTTGTCTTGTATGCTGTGCACAGTTAGAGTTTTCTTGGGTCGAGCACCCATATCTCCTGCCTCTGTCTGTCTTGGTATGAGTGCTTGGTATGGTTGGGGTCGATGTGATTTGTAGGTAGATAGAGAGGTGAATGTTTCTACAGGTGGATTATCAAGTCCACCCACCTGTGTGAAGCACACTTCATAAACACACAAATATATAAAGGAATTGTTATTACTCCTAAAATGAAATGCTGAA
Source organism: Danio albolineatus (assembly GCA_903798035.1). Taxonomy (NCBI): domain Eukaryota; kingdom Metazoa; phylum Chordata; class Actinopteri; order Cypriniformes; family Danionidae; genus Danio; species Danio albolineatus. The sequence goes on along the minus strand of CAIGQQ010030554.1, from coordinate 286,789 downwards.
TTTCAGAATTGGGGGATGGGGGGTGTCGATGTGGTGTGTGGGTAGATAGAGAGGTGAATGTTTCTACAGGTGGATTATCAAAAGTGCAGTTAAAATGACAGAGAGATGAAAAAGTGTGTTTTCTACAGGTGGTTTGTCATGTCCACTCACTTGTGTGAGGCACACTGAGAATTGCATAATGTTTTGAGGTTGTCAGAAGAAACGTCAGTAATTTGCAAAACACTATTGACATTTTACACTAACACATAAAGATACAAATCCAGTTCAAGAGTTCACACTTAGCTGATGATTTAATATAAGCTTGTTTGACATGCTGTCCCGGTAGAGAGCCCTGAGTTCAAAGCATCCTTGAGCCCAGGGCTCCCTCCTGTTTGTAGAGTGAGAGAGGAGCATGAGCTTAGGTAGATCTCAAACTCCCCGGCTGCGGTAGCTAAGGAAACACTTGAGGAGGAAGGGAGTTAGACAAGTGCCTCAATTAACTGTTAAGAAAAAATGTATATCTTTGGATGGCGGGAGGACCCGGAGGAAACCCATGCGGACACGGGGAGAACATACAAACACAGCACAGAAACACCCACCAGCCTGGCGAGGACCAGGGCCAGCAGTGTTCTTGCTGTGGGGCAACAGTGCTAACCACTGGGCCGCTGTGCCACCCGATTTAAGAAAAGGAGAAGGGGGAGGAAAGGGGGGGTTCTTCCATACGAAGATAACTACGGAGTGAAACTGTGTCATATGATTGGGAGATCATGATTAGTTAATGTGAGACCAGCCATGGTAAATCACAAGCACGTGATCCTCTCAAAATTAGTTTATGAATAAATTTTCTACTGGACTCTTATTTTTATTCCATAACTGTATAATATCTATTAATAAATACGCAGATGGATTTATTTTTCATTTAGTGTTCCAATTCTGCCGATATCTGCAGAGTTTGCCAACATTCCGGCTTCCTCCATGCCTGCATATTAGTTATTAGATGTTTTCACCAGCAAAATTTAAACAAGAATAAAACAGTAAACTGTTTTCAGTGTCCTCGCAGGAGGGGGAAATGGCGCTCATTTCCAAACCGTTATGGTTAGCAAAATAATACGTGTGATTTATTTCGCCATGCTCGAAATCAAGGACTTGTGGCATTTATTTTTGGGTTATGGACTGCTCTAAAGCAAGAATAAACTGCCTTGGGCCTGCCATTGTCAAGAACACCCACATTTACATATAAATTGGGAAACTGAGCGAGCAAGAGTAGAGAAAATCAGAGAGATAGAAACAGAGAGGGGGAGAAGAAAAAAAAAGAGGAAAAAACATAACGATATGTTGACAGTGTGTGGTCTTTAGTGAGCGTAAGAGTGAGCGTAAAGGAGGACGCTTTAATATCTGATGATTTCTGGCTTGGAGCTAAAGGCCTCTCCTGTCTTCTGCCTGTATATGTGGAGATAAATTGTTTATGATGGCAGTAACCCTGATCAGATGTGCATTCCCTCTCTATCTGGCGGTAGAAATATTTAAGCGAGTGTTATTTTAAGACTCGACTAAACATAGCAGCGTCTCGCATTCATATTCATGTGGCGTGGATTTATTAGTTTGCGGATTTTACTTGCTTATTTTATTCCGTGTGCTGATGCTTGCATACCAGCACCAAACCAGCATTAATCATCCTGAATCAGAATTGAGTTCTTGTGGGTCTAAAGGCATGTCTAGGCCATGGGGTCAAAGGTTAGGTTTTCACACTGCACGTACCACCATTATCATCATGCTAAATATTACTTTTACCCCAAGGTAAACAAACATTTGACACTTTGACACAATTTCAAAGAGGGATTAACATCACTTTTACCCAGGGATATAAAATACTCCAGGGCAGAGTCAGCATCATTTTTTTTTTTCTCCCAGTATTAGCTCAACATTACAGTGCCAAACCCAACATAGGCTCATTCTGAAAATGTAGCCCTATATACATTTCTGGAGGTCGCAAATCGTATGTCTGCATTTTGTCTTTAAAACGAATGATACTGGGTGGTATGATGTTTCTTTCCACGCTTACCAGCTGACCCCTTATGGACAACTTTCCCTCTGTTACCAATTTGTCCAGTTAGCTAAACATGTACGTCGGCGGATTTGAGATGCAGAGAGGAGTTACTACAGGCTTCGAGTTCAGCAAAGAACGAATCCAGAAAGCAGGTAAGACAAAAACAGAAGCCAAAAACTAAAATAAACAAGTAAATAACAGGGTGAGAATGTGGTAAAAAATCAGACAAGGGCTTTTCTTCTTCTGGATTGCTTTTTAAAAGTTAGAGAAGTGGGTGGGCAGGTCAATCGGTGCTTTGGAAAACACTATTGGTTGGATTTAGGGAAGGAGGAGGGTAGGTCAGTTAGTTGACAGTGGCCTCTGGTGGATTTACGTGAGAACAGCAGGCACGAATGGCACTCGCGAGACAAATTTGAGATCTCAAAAAGCGTACACAGCGGCCTCTAGTTGATTTTCGAAAAACAAAAACTGTGAAAAAACGTAGATCCTGGGACGTATTTGGTGCTCTCCAGAAATGTATATGAGCGTGTGTTGAGCGTGTGTTGACCAAACCTGTGCAGAGTGAAATTATTTTGGTGTTAAAATGTTACGACTTGATGCTCAGTCACTGACAGCCAATCACATAGCTTAAATTCACATGCTTACGACAGTCAGTGAAATTTTGCACAGGGGAAAAAGTTGAAAAACGTCAAATAGTAGTGAAGTGCTACATTTAGAGTGAAGGGAAGACATTTTTAATTCCTTTTTTAGTGCCTAAAAAATGATTGAGATTTCTTTTTTATGATAAAACATCAATAATACACACTTAATAATTTAGTCACTATTTAATCTTCAAGTAGTTCCAAACCTTTATGGGTTTCTTTCTTCTGTTGCACACAAAATAAGATATTTTGATTACACTTAATAATTACACACTATGAATAATTTATTATGCATTAGAAAATAGTTAATTTCTTATTTGTTAAGCGTTAACTATTCATTAATAGATGTGGGAAAGCAGTTTACAAATACAGCTACAAATGCTATAAACTACCTGACAAAAGTCTTGTTGCCTATACAAATTTTAGGAACAACAAATAATAACTTGACTTCTAGTTGTACATTTGGTATCAGAAGTGGAATATAGAATATAAAGTCATGGTGCAGTCGAAAAAGAATTAATATTGTGTATGACTCCCATGAGCTTGGAGGACTGCATCAATACATCTCTGCAATGACTCAAATAACTTATTAATGAAGTCATCTGGAATGGCAAATAAAGTGTTCTTGCAGGACTCCCAGAGTTCATCAAGATTCTTTAGATTCATCTGCAATGCCGCCTCCATCTTAGCCCAGTCATGCTCAATAATGTTCATGTCTGGTGACAGGGCTGTCCAATCCTGGAGCGCCTTGACCTTCTTTGCTTTCAGGAACTTTGATGTGGGGGCTAAAGTATGAGAAGGAGCGCTATCCTGATAAAGAATTTGCCCTCTCCTGTGGTTTGTGATGTAATGGGCAGCACAAATGTCTTGATACCTCAGGCTGTTGATTTTGCCATCCACTCTGCAGATCTCTCGCACGCCCCCATACTGAATGTAACCCCAAACCATGATTCCTTCACAAAACTTGAATGATTTCTGTGAGAATCATGCAGCTTCCAATAGGTCCTTTGCAGTATTTGTGTTGATTCGGATGCAGGATTCATCTGAAAAATCTACCTTCTGCCACTTTTCCAAATGATCAACTAGACGTCAAGTTTTTATTTTAATACTTTATTTTAAGACTTATTTTAAGACTTAAATTAAGACTTTTGTCAGGTAGTGTATTCTTGGCTTAATGATTGTATTTTCATACTTTGTCATTGATTCATTTTTCATTACCAAATAAAGTATTGCATTATTTACAAACCAGTTATTTAATAATAGTAGTTGTTTTTTTTTTTTTTGAAGATTATTTAGAATGCGAAAGTAAATGTTTAATGAACTATTTAAATAATCATTTATGTCTCTTATTATTCAGGCATATATTAACAGTTACTTTGTATGTTAGTAAATGCTTTATTAACTGAACTTCATCCAGTTTTGTGACCTAATCCAAAGTGAGCACTAATTATGTTTTATAAATCTCTTATAAATGACAATAAATAACTATAAATGACTAAATAACATTAGAAATAACGAAATTAATTCAACAAATTACATTCTTCAAAATATATTCTTTTGAGCTCCACATAATAACAACATAACAGTAAATAACTACATCTACTTATTGTGTTCATGTTGTACTGCGCACTTTTAGAGAAGGGTCTGGGTGCACATGGAAGCTGAGACTGCATGCATACTTTTAATGTGTACACCTAACCCTATTCCTCACAGTGATGTCACTAGCTAAACTGAGTGCATGTGACTGTGTCTCAGCTTGCACATGCGAGTGTGTAGCCAGATACTATTGGAATGTTATGGTGGTATTGAAGAGGAACACAGGTAAGGTTAGAAACAGGTTTGGTAATATGTGTAGGCAGGGGCGCCGCTAGCAATTTTGGGCCCCATGAAAAAATATGAGGACGGGCCCCCTACTACCAAGCTAGCTATCCAAACTCTTTCTCTGCAATGTAGTTATACTGACCTATGCATTTTGTTATTGATTTTGTCCACTACTTATCAGTATTTAGTAAGAGAACGGCCATGACTGTAGCTAGCAGATGATTTATTGTTCAAATGTAAATGTAGTACAAAAACAGGAACAGTAATCAAATATTCACTGAAATTTTTACATTTCTAAACACACAAAACACCAATGTGTAACTATTTAAATAACTGTACTGCAATAGTGTCTCATACAATGTGCAATACACTTTGGTTGAGGATTTTGCAAGCAAGAAGGCCAGGCATTGGGCACTTGGAATTTAAATTACTGTCAGGTTAATCAACAGACTGTTTCAAGTTTATTTATGTTGTGTTTATTTGGTTTGCAGTGTGCTGGAAATTTGCACTCTGTTATTATAAATATGTATTATAAATAAGTAATGGTCAGTTTAAACAAAAGAACATTTCTTATTTATGGGTCTCATTGTAATATAATTTTGTGTCTTATTATTTTTGTGTATAGTGTGTTATTGGGATGCAGCTAATGAAATAAATGACCAAAATACTAAATAATACCAGCATGAGTATAACCGCATTCACCATCGGGAGGCGCTGTTTACCTGACGATCGCACTCAAGCATCTCTCTTCCCGCTACTGACAGACTGAACCATGCAGTGAAAGGGGGGCTGCAATTTGACAGTGACCGATGTGACAGACACGAGGGGCAGATATAAGCCGTATTTTTAGTTATTTCTAATAAATTGTTTTACTTGTTATTTAGAGATACATTAATAATTACATTATAGTACTGTTATTAATTATAAAGCAGATTTCTGTGGGCCTCTAGAGTGCACGGGCCCTTAGAATCGTCCTAACTTTCCCCCCCTTAGCGGCGCCCCTGTGTGTAGGTTTAATGGTGGGTTAAAATGTAAGGGTCGACAGTGTAATTAAAGAAAATAATTACAGATGTGTTACAGAACGAAATTATCTGTACACTCTCAGAAATAAAGGTACGCACACTGTCACTGGGGTGGTACCTTTTCAAACGGTAAAAATTTGTACCTAAAAGGTCCGTATTAATAGCTCAAGGGTACATATTTGTACCTAAAAAAGTACAAAAATGTTCCTCTTAAAATTTTTAGGTACTAATATATACTTTTGAGGTACCGATATGGACCCTTTTAGTACAAATGTGTACCATTTGAAAAGGTACCACCCCAGTGAGAGCTCACGTACCTTTATTTCTGAGAGTGTATGTTAATATAGATTTCTTTTTTTAATACAACTACTATGTAAACCTGAATGCACATAATAAGTGCCTTGAAGCAAATGATGAATTTAATACGTACATAGTAACTAATGCCACTTAATATAAAGTGGGACCACATTTAATGCTATAGCTAAACAAAGTGACTTTTTTTAATATTTATAATTATATACTTTATGCGTTCATCAGGTAAATTACTCTACAAAAGTGAGTGATGAGCTTTTAGTACTTTTTTCTGTTTCCCACACACACACACACACACACACATTTTTTTTGAGCAGCATCAGGATGTTTGGTACTGTACTGTAGCTCAGATATTTCATTTATCCCTAAAGAAGGAATGAAAACAAAGCTCTGTTGTGTGTTACAGATTTCATTTAGCTCCTATTTCAGAGTAGAGTCTAACAACATTGTGTGCAGTGTTGTGTTGTTGCATTGCGGCCTCTATTATACAGTACGCAACACTGCAGGTTGTCAGAGTTCATCTTTTAGGCCTTCATTTTTCTCTATCATTTGCACAATTTACACATCTAAATTCAATTTACTCGATGCCAAACCACAACAAAAACACAGCTCTGATCAATTCGATCCAGCTGCTGAATGTCCTGCTCAAGGGCTTTGGACCGGGGGGGAAAAAGTGGCAGAGTGCATGGAGCCCAGAGGATTATGGCACACAATGGGGGAACACAATCGTTGAACCTCCTCCAGACCGAATGTGATTTTGGCTGGAGTTCTCGAAGCAAAAATATGTGCATGTTGCCAAGAATCCCTGGTGACACCATTGGCCAAGCTTGACACCGCTGTTGGCTGGTTTACCCAACTATAGGAACTATTATATTCCTCATAACTAAATGGCCATTTTCGTTCATTATGTATGTTAAAAAAAGTGTGGTAAGTAGCCCCAAAAGTGGCTATTTGACTCGTAATCATATTGGGACCACTTTAAAGTAAGTGCTACATAGAACAGACACCCCAGTTTTTGCGATTCCGCGATCGCTGAATCCTACCCCAAAATTAACAAAAAGGCTATTTTTTTGTGACCCTGCAAAATTCAATTAATTTAAATGCAAAATAATCACAAAAAAATTAAATTATCTAATAAAACGTCCAATTCTAAACCATATAAACCATATATATAAAATCATATTGACTTCAGTTTGCAATTAATTGTTTTACATGACTTATAGGCCTTGCATATGCAGCGCACGTGATGTATTTAAGTGTCTCTCGAAAAATGTTTCACTTCCGCCCTCACAATCCTAATGTTACATGGAAGTGGGGGGAAAATGGTTGTGGAAGTGGTTACATGGAACAAGAGAAAGATTCCCTGCCATTGACGAGTTTCTGCCAATCCGTGTTTTAGGTGTATTACGGTAGATGAAGCCCTAACGCATGTCCTGAGTGAGGTACGTGGTGTCAGATGCTCAGGGGAGTGAAATCTGAGAGAGAGAATGTAAGATAAAATTTTGGATAAAAATAAGAGTTATACAACCTTCCTTTGCCTTAATCCCTGAGTTAGATCTTGTCTAACATATATATGCAAATTTCATATGTCTAACATATGAAATCGCAAATTTCTGAGAATTACCACCACAAAATCAGTTATTTTTATCACATAAAAATCACAAAAAAAATCATGAAAAACAAGGGGTCTGATAAAACAAGCCAACAAAACAGTTTGCAGTTAGCACCTCAACTGTCACACAACGCTTAGAAGAAACTTTTTTTTTTTTCCTTTGTGCGTAGGAACTCTGGAGTGACAGAGTATGTGACATAAGTTATGTGATTATAATAGCAAAAAGGAGGACTACAACAATTATGGTAACTTGTAGTGCTACATATGTTCTTAAAGCTAGAGCCCCAACGACAACAAGTACATAACATTAACATTAGCATTGTGTGTGTTTAAGTCCGTTAACAATTTGAAATACCACTGTTGTCGAAGCCACGCCAGGTTATCCCCACTCCCATCACCCTGATCAGTCACCTGAATATTAATCAGCCCTGCACCTGCACGTCATTTCCATCCATCACGCCAGCACCATAAGAACCCTCACCAACCCTGCTCAGTCTCTGGCCTCGTTGCTATTCAAAGGACTGCACTCGCTCTACAGTTAGTGTTATTTACGCTTATTCCAAGTTTACTTACCTCTCTTGTTCCCTGTGATCTTCTGTGTCTGTGTTTCTCCTTCCTAGTGTGGTTTCTCCTGGTCCCCCCCTCTAGTTGTCGTTGATCTCCTATCCATATATCTGTGTGCCTGGCCTCTCTGCATCACCATCCGATCCCCTTGATCCATCTCCATCCTGCACATAAGTTTCATTGAGATATGTTTACACCTGCCATCCTACAAAATAAACTGTTGTTATACTTCCATCTCGTTGTTACACTTCCATCTCTGGTTCCAGTCCCTTCTTGTGACAATTATGGTGTTTTTCAATTCACACCCACAATTCACCCGCCAGTGACCTACTTACACCCGCAGCTTCTCCTAGATGGACGTCCAGTGTTCTCCAGCCTCCGGTGCCTAGACTGCAGCTCTGCGCTAGAAGTTTGGACAGAGGAGAAATGGTCGTGCCCAAGTGAACCTGGTTTCTCTCAAGATTTTTTTTCTTCACTCTCGTCAATTGATGAAGTTTGTTTCTTGCCACTGTCACCACTGGCTTGCTTAGCTTGGGACTTGTGGAGCTGAGCATTGATGGATTTGCTCTTCAGTGTTTGGACTTTAAGCAGTAAAAAAAATTAAACCACACTGAACGGAACTAAACACCTTCAACTCTGAAAAACTGGACTGACACATTTTCACTTTACTAGAGCTACTTTGACTCAATCTACATTGTAAAAACACTATAGAAACAAAGATGAATTAAATTGAATTTCACATTTCCTAAACGAATGTACATTCATGTCACTGATAGTTGCTATTGTTCTGTGTTAGACTCTATGTCAATTTAGTTACTCCAAAAGACATTTATTAAACTAAAGGCATTTCTGAATCCTGTGAAAAAGCCAAAAAGTGGTTACTTCCACCTATAGTTCTTAATACTACTGCTTAAAAAAGTTCCTCCTTCATAGCCGAGTTTCCATCACCTAGTGTTAACCCTTTAGTAAGCATCATAACCACCTGGTCGATCTTTTATCCATGGGCTATCATTGTTATTTTAATTGCTTATTACTATTTATCAGAGTTGTCAATATATTATTCAATGCAAGCGTGGGCCAAAATATATATATATATATATATATATATATATATATATATACATAGTTTCAATGAGTGCTCCTTAAAGGGTTAATCCACATTTTGAAGTATTGCATGAGAAATGATTTGTAAAAATGTCAAATTTTGAAAAAAAGTTTTTTTTGGTTTTTTTGCACGCTTGAGGTGGTTTTAGACTTGTGTGAAAAAGGGTTAATGAAAATGGCTGACACACCACACACGCACAGCAAATAGACTCACAGCCCATAGGCTGACGTCACACACATAAACATAACACGCACTCACATAAACACAACACACGCTCACAGCCCTTAGGCTGGGACGTCACATAATGGGAGGTAAACAGCTTGCAGAATAAACTTGACATAGCAAACATACATGACCAATCAATGTCTCCATTATGCTTGCCTTGTTTGCTGTTGGTTACGAGGTTCAAATACTACAGTTAGCAACTTGACAAAATGCACCTAATTCGCATGTTCATTTCTCTCCTCCTCATTTCTAGCAAAGTAACTGTAGTAACTGTAGTGCTATATATAAAGCTGGAAAAAAAATAGTATAGCACCCCAACAACAACAAGTACATGCTATTAACATTAGCATTGTGTGTTTTTAAGTCATTTGACACTTTGAAAGACTATTGTTGTCACAGCCAGGCCAGGTTCTCCCCAATCATCTGTCTCCACTATGCTTGCCTTGTTTACTGTTGGTTACGAGGTTCAAACACTACAGCAACTTGACAAAATGCACCTAATCCGCATGTGCATCATTTCTCTCCTTCTCATTTCTAGCAAACTTTAAAAAGTTTTGCTTCATGTTAGGATGGAAACCATATTACTGATAGCTCTTAGATGCTGTAACTACACCATTCTGCAGGAAACAAGATCTTTCCTCGCTGACAGCCTTTCTCGCTGACAGCCATTTAAAAGTGATATATTCTTGGGATCAAATTGCAAGCATTGAGGAATCAAAACTGCCTTATATGAAGACTTTTTTTCATTTTTTTAACCAGAACCTGAATAAAGCAAATGAGAATGAATAGCTTTCTGCAGGAATATTAGATATTTTTGGTTTACGCCAAGAATGAAACAAAAAAAACTGTCAACAAATTGTGCTCATGCATATGAAAAGGACACAAAAAGCACTCAGGGTCATGCTTTAAGAACACTCTGCTTTTTTGGAAATAGGATTTTCCTCATGAAGTTTAACAGTATAGTTTTAATAATATCATTATACCTGCTGCTGACATGGTACGGCAGCAAACGGCCTTGATTATTACACCAGAATGAGAGTATAGTTCAAAGTTGGTTCCTGGAGGGCCGCAGTTCTGCAGTTTAGTTCCAACCCTGCCTCCAACACACAATTATCTGTAGGTTTCAAATAAGCCTGAAGGACTCAATTAGTTTGACCAGGTGTGTTTAATTAGGGTTGGAACTAAACTGTGCAGAGCTGAGGTTCTCCAGGAACTGACTTTGACACCTGTGCTTTATATCGATCTAGACCAGGGGTGTCAAACTGTCAAACTACTGTCAAATAGCAACTTCATTTTACATTCAGGACTTTACATTCAGAAGAGTTGAGCATTTTTAAAATTTTGAGTGATATGCTAATGGTCTAATCTGATTCAATGATCTATGCTAAGCTAAGCTAAATTAAAGTGTTCCCACCAGACCTGAAGATTGGATTAATGGATTAAAATATGGTAAATCTTCAGGTGTCATACCTGGGTTCACTACAGGCAGGCACAGGGTCGCAGGATTATCAAAAACACATAGATTCATTGATAATAGCTTACATGGATGAACACAGGAAGAACATGGGGTGAAAAGAGACATCAACTGAGAACACCGGACAATTAAAGATCAAACACAGGGACTATAAATACACAGGGGATGATTGGACGGATTACACACAGGGGATGAACACAGGTGAAGGTGATGAACATGTTCTAGTGGCGGGAACAGAAACAAAGGAACACATGGTGGAGGTCACATGACGAAAACAAACATACATGAAAGACAGGATTTGACACCAGGGGAATTGTAAAATGAGCATATTATAAAAAAAATGGAGCATTACATTAATCCTTAGAACACACACACACACACACACACACACACACACACACACACACACACAAATATATATATATATATAAATAAAATATATAAAAAAATTAAAAATACCTTTATCAGAAGCTTCACCATCTCAGACTCTACTACTGTAGGTCTTCTTACTTGTGTGCGAAACTTCTTCAAAGTTTTTCTTCAGAGTTCAGCGGTCCCTCAAAAGCCCTTGAAGAACATGACAAAAGTGACCTTAATCAGTCATTGTTTTGAGTGGAGTCGAAAAACAACACAGCGGCTGTGGATTGTGTCCCCTGGTGGCGAGGCTTTGATGGGCTGGGGCAGATTAAAGGCAGTGCAGTAATATGGACACATTAAGGCTAAATTGATTTTGCTTGGAATAAAAGGTCAGGATAAGTGGTTTTGTGAGAGACCGGCCTCTCTCTTCATTAGCTTTCAGTCCTTCATCTAACAAGTTTAGGCGTCACACACTCTTTGGTCACTCAACCAATGGAGAAACAGGCCTCCGGGAAGCAGCTTTTCTCAAATGTCACTCTTATAATGTCAAATCATGGATTATGTGTCGAAAGCACAAAGCCTTTTGTGTCAATTGACAGAGACGATGAATTAGGTGTCTGCAATAAACTATAAGTCTCATGGGGGAATTTTTGGAATGGTTTTAAATTAAAAATTGCTTATGCGGCTGGAAATGAAAAAAAAAAGTCTTCAAATAATCTGACAGCACTGCAGAATTGTATTATATTAGGCCAGCTTGTTTCAGTCTCTGGAGTAAAAAAGTAAAGCAGGTAATTGCGGAAAAGTTTTTAAAAAGGAATTAGGTAACAAGTTGAGATGGAATAGTTCAATTATAAGAAAAGAAAATACTTGAAATATAGTTGCTTTAAAGAAAAACTAAAGATATGAAACCAAAATTAATAATCTAAATTAGATTATAAGAATTAAATCCACATATTACGAAAAAGGTCACTGAGACTAGACTAAAATGATGAAAAGTACATTTAAAAAGTTTTAGTCAGCAGACATTAAAACAAAAATCAAAACTGAGTAAAAATATGGCTTATTCAGCTACTATTATGATTTTTTTTTTCATATTACATATACTAACATAATAATATAACTATTAATTATTGCATTATTATTCATTTATTCATTCCTTTTATTTTCGGCTTAGTCCCTTTATTAATCAGGGGTCGCCACAGCGGAATGAACTGCCAAGTTATCCAGCATTTGTTTTACGCAGCGGATGCAGTACCAGCTGCAACCCTTCACTGGGAAACATCCATTCACACACATTTACTACACTATTGCCTACCCAATTCACCTGTACCACGTCTTCGGACTTGTGGGGGAAACCGGATCACTCAGAGGAAACCCACACAAACACGGGGAGAACATGCAAACTCCATACAGAAATACCAACTGACTCAGCCAAGACTCGAATCAGCGACCTTCTTGCTGTAAGTTGATCGTGCTACCCATTGCGCCACTTAGACACCTGCATTATTATTCATTCATTCATTTTCCTTCGGCTTAGTCAAATATTTATCAGAGGTTGACACAGCGGAATGAAACGCCAACTATTCCAGCATATGTTTTACACAGCGGATGCCCTTCCCAGTACTGGGAAAAACCAATTTATTCTCGCATTCACACACACACACACTCTTACACTACGGCCAATTTAGTTCATCCAATTCACCTTTAGCGCCTGTCTTTGGACTGTGGGGGAAACTGGATCACCCAGAGGAAACCCACAGGAACAAGGGAAGAACATGCAAACTCCATACAGATATACTAACTGACTCAGCAGAGACCAGTGACCTTCTACTTGCATTATTATTTAAAAAGCTCATATAAAGTAACTTGTAAAACTCTACTGCGATTGAGAGAATAAAGTCTCAATATTAACACATAAAGCCATAACTGTGTGAAAAACACAGATTACAAGAAAATCAAACTGAGAGAAAAGACTAAAATTGGCAGAGAATAAAATTAAGTTGGGTGGGTCATTTGCCCGACGCTTAACCCCCAACCTGGAGGACCAGGACATACACACACAGACACACACACTACGGACAATTTAGCTTACCCAATTCACCTATAGTGCATGACTTTGTGAACTTGTGGGGGGAACCGAAGCACCTGAAGGAAACACACACAGAAAACTCCACACAGAAATGCCAACTGACCCAGAGACCTTTTTGCTGTTAGGCGACACTGCTACCCACAGCACCACCGTGCCACCCAGTATGATATTTGAAGTCACAAAATGATGAGAACTCTAAAACTGATGAGAAATAATGAACACAATTAATACAATTGAGATATAAAGTTGCAATTAAAAACAACATTGTACTATTCACAGTGCAATAATCTACAGTAAATCCACATCATTGCTCATTCATGAGTCATGTTTTATTAATATGGTAAGTGAATAACACCAGCATTATGACATGCGTTTTGGCTGGAGATTTTTCATTAGCCTACTGTGACAGAGCATGTGGCTGTATTAATATTTTAATATGTCTCTTCATCTCCTTATTCCACATTAAACCAAATTATTTTTAACATGCAAGCTAAAAGCTGGAGAGGTACTGCATGTAATAATACTGTATATAAAACACTATAGAAACATGGTCAAATGTGCCAAATCACAGACAGAAAAAACATTATATATATGGGCGACACAGTGACTCAGTGGTCAGCATTGTTGCCTCACAGCAAGAAGGTGGCTGGTTCGAGTCCCGACTGGGTCAGTTGTTCTCCCTGTGTTGGCGTGGGTTCTCTCGGGGTGCTCCGGTTTCCCCGATAGTCCAAAGACATGTGGTACAGGTGAGAATAAATAAACTAAATTGGCCGTAGTGTATGTGTGGCGGTTCAATCCACTGTGCCAACTCCTACTGAATAAAGGGACTAAAGCCTGTTTCAGAGTGTGAGGAGCACGTGTTTTTTCGGTGTCCATGTTAACAGAATAGAGCTTTCATACCGCACGCAGAAGCAGCACATCAGCACGAGGCTTAAGCACCGCTGAAGTTGCAGTGCTGTAATAGTTTCGGTGCTGGGTCTAATTTTGCCATGCTGCTCACGCTCAATTAAAGTGACAGTGCATTGATAATGACTAAAAAGTAAAAAGTAGCAATTTTAACCAATAAGTGAAGTTTATTTATAAACTAATTTCGAGAGGAGCGCGTGCTTATGATTGACACGGCTGGCCCAGAGTCAAGCTAATGCACAATTCACCAATCAGATGATTCCCATCTTACTATATATAACCAAAGCATCTTACCTTAGTCATCTTTGTCTTGAAGAATCCCCCTTCAACCCCCTCTCCTCCCTTTTCCTCTATAGGCCAGCACGCTGGGCCAGTGGCTAGCCCTGTTGCCTCACAGCAAGAGTGCCTCTGGTTTGGGCCTCTACCCAGCCAGTTGACATTTCTGTGCGAAATTCATGTTCTCCCTATGCTCCCGTGGGTTTTTTTCCGTGTCCTCCGGTTTCCTCCCACAGTCCAAAACATGAGACATAACTAAATTGACTTAAACAAATCAGCACCATACCCAAATTCCACCAGCAGCATACCCTCATAGCAATTTTTAAGCAGCAGGAGGGCGGAGGGTTCTCGAGGTCTACCTGAGCTCAAACTCCCCTCTCGCCATGCAAACGGGAGGGAGCCCCGGGCTCGAGGATCTTATGAGCTCAGGGGTCTCTCCCGGGACAGCATGCCAAACTAGCTTATTACCAATCATCAGCTAAGTGTGAACTCTTGAAATGCATCGATAACACCCACTGATTTATATATAGTCAATCAAATGAACTTAAACGATTAAAAACGGCAACAAATATTTATTTAGGCCTGAACTACAAGACCAAATGTAAAAAAACTTTAGCATTAGTTTTGCTTAGTAAGCTGCAGACTAGTTTAATCATGTATAAATACCATTATAACTATATTGCATAAATATTATTACAACTACAGGCTCTTTATGATTTATATCATTTCTAAAATAAAGAACTGCAGGTTAAGGAAACAGCATAGGAGCAAGTTGCCGCGGCCTTCGCGTAGATGAAAAGTTAATAAAAGTGTATTTATATAGATGGAAAGGTAACTAGATAGAATAGGCAGGGATAGATTGATCTGTGCAGCAGCTGCCGATGAGCTGCGCGCTGAAGACGCAGTCGCTGTGAAAGGCAAAAGCCTGCATGCTGCTTCTGCTCTCCATATGCGCTGCTCACGCTTGCGGTGTGAAACAGGCGCAAGCCAAAGGAAATGAATGAATGAATGAATGAATGAATGAATGAAAGAATGAGAGAATATATTTACAATATTGTCTTGATCTTAAGTTCATTCATTATTTTCTTTTTGGCTTAGTCCGTTTATTATTCTGGAGTCCAGCATATGTTTTACACAGCGGATGTCCTTCCAGCAGCAACCCATCACTGGGAAACACCCACACACTCATTCACACACATACACTACGGACAATTTAGCTGAACCAATTCACCTACACCAAGTCTATGGACTTGTGGGGGAAACCGGAGCACCCAGAGGAAACCCACGCGAACAGGGAGAGAACATGCAAACTCCACACTGAAATGCCAACTGACCCAGCCAAGACTCAAACCAGCGACCTTCTTGCTGTGAGGCGATCGTGCAACTCACTGCACCACCATGACGCCTCGATCTTAAGTTCAAAGTAAAAAAAACATTCTTGAATTGTCTCTAATGCATCTGTTATGAACGTAACATGCTGCACCAGGTTTATGCATAAAACATCATGGAATTATAGACCTGTCTCAGTGTGTGAGCATCCATGTATATGCATGTATCATATTTATGTCAAGCTGATTAATATTCCATCTTTAAGGGCCTTCTCCTGGAAATTAACTTTTCCGCTGTGCCTCTGAGAGGAGATTGGATGTTTAATAAACTGTCTCAGCGTTTCACAATCACTGAACACATCAGATCGGATGTGCACTAAAGCACTTTAAAAAAAAAGAGAGAGAGAGAAAACCCTCCACGTCGGGTCCCGCAGCATCCCATATGCGAAGTGGATGCAGTTGCCATGGGAACAGCACACAGAGCTATGATGATTCAGTGATCTTTTGCCTAAATGACCCTTATTAGGGTCCTCTCGTCTCCATCAGTCAAAGGACACACAACAGCGGAGGAGTGAAAGTGTGGATTGGGTAATGACGCCCACTGTGGAACAGAGGTGCAGGGAGATGGCCACACATATTAACCCTTAAATGGGTTTCATGTCCTGGGGGATGCAGGCATTTGAGAGGCCAAGGGGAGGGATACTGCCTCTGTTTGTGCAGTAAATACTGAAAACGTTTTATATAGTTAAGTCAGTTCGTAGAAAAACAGTGGTATCAACTCAAAGTTGGGCCCAATAAGGAATCGCAATCGTTGATGAAAACTGTCATTTCAAATCGTTCGTAAATGAAACCTAATGGCTGGGTTTGTCTATATTTGGCACATTTTTGGCTTGAAACAACACATGTTTTTAAATTTGATGTTTAATAAGGTTTAAGTGTATGTAAAATGGTTGATGCTTTCAAATTTCTTAAAGTCAGCATGGAACGAGAGTGTCCTTTTTACCTTTATGGCGAAGTACATCAACTTTAAACAGTTTTTAAATTAAGAATAACACAGCATAGGCTTATTGTAAATACATACCCCTATCTACATTTTTGGAGAATCAGAATTATGTAGAGGTACGTATGGCTGCGTTTTGTCTTTAAAAAACGCTACTAGGCAATATGAAGCTGCCGATGGCTTTTGTTTCCTTTTCACGCTACCAGCTGACTGCTGAGTGGGTGGGTGGGTTGGTCAGTTAGTCAGTTAGTTGACAGTGGTCTCTGGTAGATTTATACGAGAACAGCAGGTGTGAATGACACTCGCGAGAGAAATTTGAGCTCTATAATAGCATGCACAGGGGCCTTTTTTTTGGATTCACAAAAACAAAAACTGTAAAAAATTAAATAATAAAGTACATCCTGGGATATATTTGGCGATCTCCAGAAATGTAGACGAGGATACATTTCCATAATAAGCCTGGGTTGGGGAAAAAAAAAAAAAAACTAGGGCAGTGCATGATTTATTTTTGGGGACTGATTGGATTGTTGGAAGATGGTCATAGTTAACAAAATATTTTAGAATTGATGTGATTGTTGTTGCCAGAGATTAATCACAAGCTGTAAAGGCTCTGCCCTTTCTAGAATGGGGGTGGAAAACTGCACCTCATTTGCATTTAAGAAAGCACACAAAAAATGTGTTTTGCTTGAATTGAACAGAACAGGACAGAACAGAACTGAACTGAATTGAATTGCATTGAACTGAATTGAAATGAATTATTTTCTGCATAATATAGGACCTATTTAAATTATGTCAATTTTAACTATTTAAATTTTATGTAAATTTGAAAATCTTTGGACATATTTTATTTTAATGTACAATTATCACTATTATTAAACTATTAACTTTTAACTTTTATCTCAATAAACTTCCAATTAGCTGCTTATTAATAGTTAGTAAGCTAGAAGCGGAGGGGATTAGGAATGTAGATTAAGATCATGTTAAGGTCAAGTTTTAATAATATTAATAATTGTTAATAATGGTTTATTATTAATTAATTCATTAATATTAATAATATAATAAGTAATACAAGCAGGTAATAAGCCAGTAGTTAATGCAAGAAATTAGTCTGCCTCGACCCAACTTGTACTTGTACATTTCATAAGTTTGTTCTATGCTCCTTTCTTAACAAATAGCTTAATTATCACAGAGAGAAGACTTCCTCAAGTGAAGTATTTAAGTATATAAATAATGCCTTTGGAGTGATAATTCACTTTACTGTAGCATGGGAAAGATAGTAAGTCATCAAGAACCATCTGTTGATCATAAGGGATTCTTTTAACCTCCTCTATTTTAAACAGTGAGTGCTCTCTGTAAGTCAAAGATCGGGGAACACCTTATTGTTATGCCTAATTTACATTCAAGGAGAAACCATGTTGAGTGAGTCTACCAATTGATGGGCTTGTTCTTAAATCAACATTCAAAGAGAAACCTTATCAACAAATGGGAAGAAACTGTATAAAATGTCTGAACTCAGAATCATCTGGGTTCATTCTGACTCCGGTGAACCCAAGGTACTGCCATGTATTTTAAGACTGCTATGCTGAATAAACATCTTGATTGAGATCTTCTACATCATCATCACCATCATCATCAATAAACATTAATATTGTAAATAGGTGCCATAACTTTCAATCCTACAGTTCCTTACAGATCTCACATGAGAACCCTTGGTAAAGTGACATAGGCTTTTATGGCGTCTGTTCTGTCTTGTGACAAAAGTCTGGTACAATTGAGTCCCTTTTCAGAGGAACAAGACTGTCAAAACTGCTTTCACTACAAAATCCAAGCTGGTGTAAAAAATTTCAGGGCATTTTGTTCAGTTTCACAATAGATACTGCACTTTGCCTTTGTAGGGCAGAGTAGACCAGCAGATAAATAGGACTATTTTATCTTTTCTTTTGCAGAATCAAATGCACAAACACATCTAAAGAGCAAAACCAGAGGGTGTTGTTAGCGGCTTCACGGGTGACTCATTCCGAACTACACTTCAGCATGTTTAAGAGCACTTTTCAGCCGCTCCACAAAGATTTGACAGATGAAATTGATTCCACCTTGGCTCAATCATGGTGAGTGGCAGAAACAGGATATTGTATCTTTAACGGATCATTAATTCCTCAAAGGCAAGCGTTTGGCTCAGCGCTGTATATTTACAATGGCAATAGTCCAAAATAAAATGTCATAAATAAATTGCAGCGTGTCAATCAGCAACACGCGCTGAACAGAGAGGTATCAGTACTGCTTTTAGAAGAAAAGAAAAAAATTATCTGGGTTTCAGCAGGAGAATGACATTTTTATTAGGTTTTATTCATCATCTGACTCGAGCTCAGAATGTGAATTCATCAGTGTATTATACATACATATGGAAATTAAGCCACTTGAGATGCTAAAACTCCTTTCCCCCACAGTAATGTCAAATCTGTGATTGGTATGGTGAAAGAGAGCGCTAGTGCGTCTAGTTATGTTATTAATTCACTATTTAACATGAACTCGCTGAATGTAAAGGAGAAAAAAAGAGCAAAGTTTCCGGAATGATGGATCAAGTGTAAAACTTTAAGGGAGACATGAATAGGTGATACTGAGGACTCGTCTGACGAAATCTGTTTACAACAACATGAGCTTTAAACTTATGGATAATTGAGGTTGTCCAGTACACTCAATCCCCAATGCATCTCTAAACACAACACAAGTACCTATTACTGATCTCAGGCCCTAACAACACCTCTATGGCCGTCTACCAACTTCGATCCTCTTCAGATGTCTGTAAATGACAGAAAATCTTTGTATAACAAATGGTACAACCGCGGTCCCTCAAAGAGCCTGTTTACAGCTGGTATTAGGATCTGTCAATCAACTGTCAATCATCCTCTGCACTAAAACACATTACTAACCTGCACTAGTACTTAGGCAGTCAGTGGTTTTCAAAGCAAATAAGGGTTTGATATGAAAAATCTGAATGTAAGAAAACATTAATAAACATTGTTGTTTATTTAAATGTTAAATATTAATAATACAATTAATAGTAATGGAACACAAACACTAAGATTTAGTTTGGTCATTTTAAATTGCTAAAATAATTCATAATATTTGTCTAACTGCAGTTGTTTCGCAAGGGCGTTGTTAAGAAGAATTAAATGCAAATTCAAAAGTAATTATGGCAAATGTCAAAATGTCTCACGTCATCATGATTTCTATTCCGTTTGAATCAGTTAGTGTCAATTAAAGGTACAGTAGGTGACTGTATTCAGCAACATTTTTTGTTGTGATGGTTGAAAGTCTCTTCACATTCTAATAGTAATGATTAAGGTAAATGATCTAAATGTATTTACAGTATATTTATTTTAATATTCTGGGTAAGGCCTAAAACTAAAAAAATGTTCATCCAATTAAATAGTGCCAGGTCGACATCTCCCATAATTCCGATAAGTAGCTCAAACTGTCTGTCAGTAAATTTAGATTTAAACAACGCCGCAGCCGTTCATGCACACACGCACCGCACATTCATGAGAGAAAGAGAGCGCGAGCAGTAAAAACATGCTGAATCAAAACTTTTTAAAATCCTGAATCAATATTGGAGTCACTTTTGCGTGCTGGAGGAAGGACAACACCATTGCTGAAGGATATCTTTTAGACAGGCAATGATATGTTTTAAAACGATTTTAGCTTCATGCAAAGCTAATGTAGATGTTGTTGTTACAAATGGGTTATATGCACAGAAGTGTTGTTCAGCCACTGAAATCTTCCGGCGATAGATTGAAGTGACTTTTTTTTTCAGTTTCAAAAGGTCCTTTTACATGATTGATAATGTTGATTTTATTTGGTTTAACAACAAAACACAAGTAAATAGCTCTATTCCGCCTAGCCTGCTTTACTGAGGTGAAGTTGGTTTTATGTTCACATCACATCTTCATTTTTGAGTATGGCTTAGTAATGAGTGTAATTTCTGCACGCCACCAGACAAGCAATAGTTGCTTTAGCTCAACACATGAGAGAGGGTTCTGCTGTCATATTTAAGGTGCACGTGCTTGTGTTTCAGGAGGCGTGGCTCTGGACGACAGGGAGGGACTGTGCTTCAGAGATTTATGCCAACCGGTTGGCATTGTGGAAGATCACCTACTGCACCTTTAATTTTATTAATTTGTTTTAAGGTGTAAACATGGATTTATTTTGCCAACTGAAATTTGTATTTCTTTTAAAAAAAATTCCCAAGTAAGTAAGGAAATTTACTATATATACATACATATGATTTATATTCTGTACAAATTTCCTTGCTAAATAAGAGAAAGTTTATTTTAGTTTGGCTAAAATAAAAGCAGTGTTTTTTTTATTATTAAAATCATTAATGTCACAATATTATTAGTGTCACAATCAGCAGTGATCTAGCAGTTGCAGAGTGCTGGAGAACAACAAATCACATCATGCACCTCATACACACACCAGTTCTCTCCCTGATTATACACACACAGCTGGAAGCCCATTATAAACTGATTACCAGGACTAAATATACAGTACACCTCACATTCACACACGCACACGGAGTCAAGTGCTTTCCTTGCCTTGTCCTTCCATGGTTTTTTGTTTTGTTCTGTGTTTATCCTGTTTGCCGCCCTTACCGACTACTGCCTGTGACCACGATTACGTTTTTGGTTTTACCCTCAGGTGTTACTGTTTGTTCCTGTTTGACCATCACCTGTCTGACTAAGCTGTAAATAAACTGCATTTTATCAAATGATTGTCTTCAGAACAAACCATTTTGATTGTCTTCAGAACAAACCATTGTTACTGTATATACGGGTACAAATGCATCCATTTAACCACAAATAACAATTAAGTTTATAAATGACTTTAAAGTGACTAAGTGAGGCAAATTTTAAAGAAAAGAAGAGAGAAAAAAGAGAACAACCTTGGTAAGCAATGTGAAAAAACACCTTCTTCAAAACTAGACTTAAAGGGTGCCCATCTGTCTCTGCCCAGTCCCCTCGATGAAAGTGTCATTACCACAAGTCCAGGAACAGTAATATGTATGGGTACACAAACAGACACACACACACACGCACACGCATGCAATAGGCTGTTTTAGTAGCTGAGACAAACCCATCTGTGATCTCACTGTAGATTTAATTCCCCACCTGCAGGGTTGAAGGCCTTCACCGCGACCATGAAGAATAGATATGTATGTTTAAATCTGTTCTTTCGTTGTGAGGAATCCCATAATCCCACTGGCATGATTCAGCAGCAGGGCATGTCTGGGTTCTGCCAATCCTTTCTAGATCCGGATCACATATCCAGCCCAGACCTGCGATAAACAGAGGACATTTCTCACGACATCATCTTTTAAAGGATGGTTCACACCAAAAATAAAATTGATGTCATTGTTTAACCATTCATTCATTCACTCATTCATTCATTCATTTATTTATTCATTCATTTTCTTTTGGGCTTAGTCACATTAATAAAAAGGGGTCACCACGGCAGAATGAACCGCCAACTTATGCAGCATATATTTTACGCAGTGGATGCCCTTCCAGCTGTAACCCAACACTGGGACACATCCATACAAACTCTTTCACACACATACACAACAGCCAATTTAGCTTATTTAATTCACCTATAGAGCATGTCTTTGGACTGTGGGGGAAACCGGAGCAACTCATGCGAACACAGCAAGAATATGTATACTCCACACAGAAACTCCAACTGACCCAGCCTTGGCTCGAACCAGCGACCTTCTTGCTGTGAGGCAATCGTGCTACCCACTGCGCCACCGTGACACCCCATCATTTAACCAATCTGAGCTTCTTTAACACAAAAGAAGATATTTTGAAGAATGTTTGTAAAGGATCATCTATTTACTTTCATGGTATTTTTAATTCCTACTATGGATGTCAATGGCTGATTTTACCAACATCCTTCATAATATGTTGATTTGTGTCCAACAGAAGAAGGAAATTCCTAAAAGTTTCGAACCACTCTAGTGTCACAGTTAACACAGAAATCAGGTAATTCATGCACATCCTCATTGCTAAACTTACCACAAAGTTAATATTCGAGTAAAGAACAATATTTGTAAGGAAAAAACATGCTGCTTTTATTTTCCCATTTACTATTTTGTCTTAAGTGATGTATGTAGTCTAACAATTAAGAGAACTTTTTTTTCCTGAAGTGCACTCGCAAGTGGTCACATGAGACACATTCGAGATGCATTTGAGATGCTTGTTCCTGCCAGGTGTAAACAAGTAGATTTGGCTGACTGATCAGAACAACTGAGATGGATCTTTATACCAGATGCAAACTGGGCCTTAGAGTATAGAGCTATAAAATTGTAGCCTGCAAAGTAGCTTAAGGAGATTTTTGAAGTATTCGTTGACAAATGTTTGCGTTTATTGTGAAATCTCACACTTGTATTGTAGATTTTGGCTTTTGTGTGAATCTGAAACTAAGTTTTACTCTGGAAAACATCTTTCCTCTACAAATATTGAACTATTATTTAAGTAGTCCTATTTGTGGATTGTTTTTGTTTAATAGACATAAAATGATCACACACATATTTTGTGCAACCATAAAAGCAGATGACGCTTTAACCCCTTAATTGTCAACCCCAAATTAGTAATTTACACTTAATTATAGGTGATATATACATATTACACATCGTTTGTCAAGAAATATTATTAATATATAGTTTTAATGTACTGAAAAACATGCCAAATACAGGACACAGAGAGGGATAGTTCACTCAAAAATGAGAATGTCCTCACTATTTACAGTGCAGTGTTTAGTTATGTGGTGTGTTCTGCTGGGAGAGTATTATGACTGCGGATGATAGAAATAAGATCAATAAAATGATTTACAAATCTGGTTATATTCTGGATATACTAGATATAAACTACGAACAGCAGCTACTGTACGATAAGTATTCTCTTTATTCTCTATCTCTATCTGGGGATGCTCATCCCGAGGCCCCCAGAGACTCTACAGCGCCATGGATGTGATTCAAGACCCGCGACGAGACGACCACAAGGTTCCATAATCCTGGACCAGGCTGTATCCTGAGCAGCTGCTTTGGTGCATGGAGGAGTTGACAGCATGAGACTGATTCCTGTGATGCTCCAAGGACAGACAAGTCTCGCTGACGTCCAGCGTTCTCCAGGCTCCGGTGGCTAGACTGAAGCTATGCACAAGACGTCCGGCCATAGGAGAAATGGTTGTGTCCAACTGAGCTTGGTTTCTCTCGAGGTTTTTTAAATTCCTACTTTTGCCAATTGGTGAAGTTTTTTTCTTGGCGTTGTCGCCACTGGCTTGCATGGTTCGGGACCTGTAGAGCTGCGCATCGATGGATTACTCTTCAGTGTTTGGACTCTGAGCAGTGAATATTAAACCACACTGAACTGAACTAAACTGAACTTCAACACTGATAACTGGACTGACACTGTTTCAATTTACTATAACCTTCTATGTGAAGCTGCTTTGACACAATCTACATTGTAAAAGCGCTATAGAAATAAAGGTGAGTTGAACTGAATTGAATTCTATTATTGGTTTCAATCCTGATTCACTTGAGGTGACATTAAAAAAGAGAAAAAGGGCCAAATTAAAGATCATTTTGAAATATGAAAGACATCCACTAAATAATACCTTTAGAACACTTCAGAGTTCATTCAGTGAGAGACTAGTAATGCCCCAGTGCTCCACAGAGAGATTTAAAAGGTCGTTTATTCCAACCGCTGTCAGGTATTTTAATGAAGTGGTATACTGTAATTTGTATGTGTAGCCTTTTGTTTTTATTTGCTCAGTTACTTACTGTGTTGTGTAGTGCTGTTGGTGCAGATGGTGTTTTTTTTTTTTTTTACTGTTATTGGTGGTATTTGTTGCTTATTAATGATTGGTGGTATTTGTTGCTTATTATTTGTTGCTTATTAGTGATGTCAATGATGGAAAATGAGATTCCCCTCTCTGGGATTAATAACGTTCTCTACTATTATACGACTACTACTATGGTACAAAAACCTTGTAATAAACTGCCAGTACGTTTTCTGTCATTTTACAAACTTGTTTATCTCTATATTATTTTACATTTTAATAATTTCAAACTACTAAAATGTCAATTAAAAGTCACTTTGTAAACTGTGCAGTGTTTGGTCTTACACACTGCTGCTTTATTGGTGCAGAGCAAGTACAGTGACTTGCTGCTGCCTAAATTATTGATATACACTCACTAGCCACTTAATTAGGTACAGCTTACTATTACCGGGTTGGACCTTCAGAACTACCTTAATCTTTTGTGGCATAGATTCAACAAGGAAATTTTGGTCCATGTTGAAATGATTGCATCACGCAGTTTCTGCTCATTTGTCATGATGCTAATCTCCCATTCCACCACATACCAAAGGTGTTCTTTTGGATTGAGGTCTGGCGACTGTGGAGGCCATTTGAGTACAGTGAACTTATTGTCATGTTCTAGAAACCAGTCTGAGATGATTTGCGCTTTATGACATAGCGCATTATCTTGCTGGAAGTAGCCATCAGAAGATGGGCACACTGTGGTCATAAAGGGTTGGACATGGTCAGCAACAATCCTCAGATGGGCTGTGGCGTTGACACGATGCTCAGTTGGTACTAATAGGCCCAAAGTGTGCCAAGAAAATATCCCCCACACCATTACAGTACATCTCCACCGATCCATGCTTTCATGTTGTTGACGCCAAAATCTGACCCGACCATCCGAATGTAGCAGCAGAAATCGAGACTTATCAGACCAGGCAACGTTTCTCCAATCTTCTATTGTCCAATTTTGGTGAGCCTGTGCAAATTGTAGCCTCGCTTTACTGTTCTTAGCTGACAGGAGTGGCACCCGGTGTGGTCTTTTGCTGCTGTAGCCCATCTGCCTCAAGGTTCAAAGTGTTGTGCAATCAGAGGTGCTCTTCTGCATAGCTCGGTTGTAACGAAAGGGTTATTTGTGTACTGTTGCCTTTCAATCAGCTTAAACCAGTCTGGCCATTCTCCTCTGACCTCTGACATCAATAAGGCATTTGCGCCCACAGAACTGCTGCTCACTGTATATTTCTAGAGATGGTTGTGCATGAAAATCACAGTAGATCAGCAGTTTCCGAAATACTCAGACCAGCCTGTCTGGTAGCAACAACCATGCCACATTCAAACCTTTTTTCCACATTCTGATGCTTGGTTTGAACTGCAGCGTCTTGACCATGTCTGCCTAAATGCACAGTTGCTGCCATGTTTTTGGCCGATTAGAAACTTGCGTTAATGAGCAGTTGGACAGGTGTACCTAATAAAATGGCCAGTGAGTGTAATTCTTTATTCACGATTCAATCCTCATTTAAAAACAGCAAACCATTTGAATGTATCACCGCAGAAACTTGGAAATTCCTGGTAAGACAATCAAAACTCTAATCTGAAGTTACTTTATAAAGTTTTTAATAACTTTGTCAGCTAATATAATTTAATGGATACACTCTCTAATGAGTCGGATGCGTACTGGAGTTGGAGTCATAATTCAGAAGCAGGATGTGTTTTGAGTGAAAGAGACTCTTCTCCAGCTTTGAGTTACGGGCTGAGCATCTGACAGCTTTGGGTGCGAGAGGCTCATTAGCTTCCCGCCTGACTAATAAACCCAACGCAGAACAAATGCAATATTAATACTGCCAGCCTATTCTCTCCCTATCATTTACATACGCTCCTGGAAGTGTTCTGCGCACCTCCGCAAATTATTAATGCACCGATTCGGCAGTTCTCTGTGGACACAGGACTTTAATGACTTGCTCTGTGCTTTTGTGGATTTGAACCGGGACAAAGCGAGTCTCAGTAGATGATCTTCAGCGAACTCGCTGCGTTTAGTTGGAGGGATTATAAAGGGAAGCTGCCTGTCTCTGCTGGAGAAATAAAAGGAGTTTATGAGCAAGAACAGAAAGATCTATAAGCGCAGAGAGCCATGACAACTATACTGTTTTGGCATTATGGGATGCAAGTTATTTCTACTAGTGTTTTACACTGCAGATTGGTTATGAGGCCTAAAATAAATCCCAAAATGATTGATTCATTGATCAGTCGACTAATTGATAGTTCAAGTAATTAACTAATTGACTGGTTGATTTATTAATTAATTTATTGAGTTATTGATCGATTATTTGACTGTTTAATTATTTAATTAATTGACTTATTGACCAACTAATTGGCTATGACTTACATATTGGCTGATTTATTGATTGATAAACTAACTGATTGTCTGACTAATTAACAAATTGACAAATTTAGTAATAGACTGATTGATTGATTGATTAGTTGGTGGTTTAATTAACTGATTGACGTATTGATTGATTGATGAACCAATTGATTTTCTAATTGAACAATGAACAAACTGGCTGATTGGTTGATTGGCTGACTACCTGATTGATTCATTGATCGATCAACTAATTGATTAAGTGATTGATTAATTGATTGACTAATAGACAGTTGTTGTTTTTTATCTGATCGCCTGGCTGAATAACTAAGTGATTGACTGACTACATGATAGATTCATTGATCAGTCAACTAATTGATTGTTCAAGTGACTGATTAACTAATTGACTGGTTAATTTTAATTTACTGACTTACAGATTGTTTATTTGAGTGTTTGATTGTTTCATTGATTGTTTTATTGATTGATTTTTTGACCGACTGATTGGTTTGTTGACTAACATATTGGCTGATTTATTGATTGATAAACTAATCGATTGATTAATTAACTAATTGAAAAAAATTGACTGATTGGTAGGTGGTTTAATTGTTTGATTGATTGAGAGACTTATTGACTGGAAACAAATTAATTGCCTAATTGAATAATTTACGAATTGACTGGTTGATTGGCTGACTACCTGATTGAAGCATTGATCGATTAACTAATTGATTAAGTGATTGGTTAATTAATTGACTTATAAATTGGTTGGTTGACAAACAGATTGACCGTCTAATTGGTTAATTAACTAATTCACTGATTAGTTGGTTGACTCACAGATTGATTCATTTTTTTATAAACTAAATGAGTGCCTAATTAATTAGTTTACCAATCAATCGACTATTACCAACCAACCAATCAGTCAATTAGTCAAGTAATTAATTAATTGCCAATGGTCAATTAATCAATTAATAAATTGACAGGTTGATTGATTTATTGGCTACCTGATTAATTCATTGATTTTATCAACTAATTTATTGTTTATATGATTGATGAATTGGTTGACTTTTTGATTGCTTGATTGACTGGTTGACTTATTTGATTTAGTGTTTAATTAATTGTTTATTTGATTTATTTATTGAACCACTGATGAATTACTGGCTGATTGCTTGACTAACATATTGATTGATTTACTGATTGATAAACTAATCTATCTAATCGATTAAATGACTGGTTGGTTGGTTGATTGATTGGCTGACAATCTGATTTGATTCATTGAGTGATTGATTAATTTATTGACATAGTTTGGTTGGTCGATGAACAAATTGATTGATTAGTTGATCGATAGACGAATTGATCAATCAACTAATTAACTGATCAGTTGGTTGGATAACAGATTGATTGATATATTGATTAATAAACTATTTGATTGTCTAATTGATTGATTGATTGACTACCTGATTATTCAATTGATCGGTCAATTAATTGATTAAGTGACTGATTAATTGATTTATGTTTTTATTGTTTGATTAATATAAAAAGATAATTACAATTAAGATAATTGACCTGCTTAATTGACTTTAATTGATTATTTAGTTTATTGATTGATTTACTGATCAACTGATTGGTCAGTTGGTTGACTTGCAGATTGATTAATTGATTGATTGATAAACCAATTGATTATCTAGTTGATTGATTAACTAATTGCCTAATTGGTTGGTTTATTGTTTGATTTACTGATTAAATGATTGCTCAAATGATGAAATGATTGATTGATTGATTGATTGATTGATTGATTGATTGATTGATTGATTGGCTTCTTTGATTTGTTATATGACATGATACTGTAAACTGGTATGTTAAATAAATGTATCATTATGATCATAAGTCCACTAGTTTGTAGTGCAGATGTTAATGCTATGGTATACTTTGTTATACCTCTAATAACTTACAAATAGTAGCTAACACATTAGAAATCGTACACATTCACAAGAAAAGCTTCTCTCTCTCTCTCTTTTTTTTTCTTCAAAATAACACATCCAATTTGCATACTTATAGTATTCTACTTCCTAACAGCATGGACTGTTTTTGTAAAGAAAGACATGCAGCAGAAGATTAGATGAGCTCTGTTTAAACTGCCCTGTCAATCATTTAGTCACAGTTTAGATACATGTTTTTATTCAATTCCGTGCATAGAGGGGATTGAAGAAGCACCTTGGTTTGCCAGCCATGGGGTTTCACTGTGGATGATCTGTTCATGTGTTTGCATAATTATGCATCTAAATGTTTAGCAGATAAAATATAATTATATAACACTAATTAAGTTGTACATCAGGTTAGCTATTGATTAACCACTTAAATCCCTTTATCTAAGACAACAAGAAAGTATATATTTAACACATTGCATGAAAGTTTTCAACTTTTGGAGACCTAAAATGATTAAATGTATTAATATGAATAGGGATTGTTTAGAGCAGTGGTTTTCAAATTATGGTTTGCACAGAAAAGGTGGAAAGGAGTTTTACTTATTTATTTATTTTTGATTGCATGTCTTTGTAAATCAGCAGTACTCACAGGGCTCGAGAATAAGGACTGCCCGATGGCCCGGGGCCAGCATGCCACACGCTCGGGCCAGTTTCCAGAATAGAACACATCTACTTGCATCAGTAATATAAAATAATCATTATATAAAACAGTAGTTTGGCCCTTGAGCTTTTGTGGCTTATACAGTATAAGCTCTCCTTTTGAAGGCCCACTAAATAACTACTGCAGAACAATATATTCCAATCAATCAACATGATCCCAGGAATCTGATATAATATTAATCAAAATAAATTAATCAACAAATAAACAACTAGCTTTGTATTTCAAGCATTATTATTATATGTCTTTTGCCTAAGGATTCAAATAATTATCCAGTGACTCTAGTGGGCAGTCATCTCACACATCAGCTCAGATTGTAAATATTTCATTACAGAAAGCCGTTTCGAGCGCTTTAGGCAAACTCATGAAGTGACAGGCCCAGCGAGTACAAACCATCAATAAAGGCTGCATTTTTTTTATTATCAACGCATGGGACTATGAGCTTGACAGACTCTACAGTCCAGCTAATACTGTAAAACATGATTAACAGTGTGTCTTTGAATCTTGGAAACCAAAAACATTGGGGCACAGTTGGAAGTTTAATATTTATAGGTCTTTAATGTCACTATTTACTTATTGATTTTTTATTTATTTATTGTACTTGTATATGCATACATATATTTCTGGCCTAAAATACACTGAAAACGTTTATGTTTTGCGTTTGTGTATTTTGTGTTTTACAGTTATTTAGGATTGTGAATTGCATTATGGAACCATGCTCTCTGCTTTGACGAGTTTTGGTGTTGAAAATTCAACTCTGCAGTTTAATAACGTGACTTATTACAAATTGAAATAAAGTGAAATATTTGAAATAATATAATGTATAAGAAATAATATATAGAGAAGTAAGTCTGAAAATTACTGGCAGTTTGTTACAAGGTATTTTGTACTGTAATATACAACACCAACCCAGACAATATATTACTTTAAACTATTAAAAATCTTAATAAAAGTCACGTTTTCCAATGTTTTCAGGTTAAAAGTTGTCAGAAGAAATACAGAGATTCCATAACGTGATTCAAAAGCATTAATAGTAAATTGTTTTTAAAAAAATCACAAAATAAGAAAAATTGCTAATTTATAGATATTTTTACAGTGTAATTCTGACAAAGTTTTTGTTCATATGTAAATAAAAGTTGAGACATCCTTTTTTTTTCCCACAATGATGCCTCTTGTACATCATCTTATCTTCTGGGAGAAGCCTCCCCAGTCTCATTTCTGGTCAAAAATAAAAGTAACTAAAAGTCAGAATTTTCCAGGAGTATAATTAATTTCGGGCTTAACTGTGTGTGTATATATATAATACTAAAGCTGAGGTTGATTTAACACTGCAATTTTACTTAATATACTACACTAAAAAATACCCTGATTATTTGACTACACTTATAAGAGTGTATTAGTTTGAAAATTAACAATTAAGTAAAATAACTGTGCCATTGTGTAAAGCAACGATAAAAAATTAAATGAATAATGATAATTTGAGTAGACTTTACAATTTTAATTTTTTAAAATTTCTTTATTGAAAGCAAATTTTAAAATAAAATCACAGATATGCTGGTAAATAAAAAAATATCAAAAATATGCAATATCAAAAATTGACAAAGCATAATGCAATGCTTATTACAGCTGGAAAAATAAGTGTTGAACACTTCACCATTTTTCTCAGAAAACATATTTCTAAAGGTGCTGTTGGCTTGAAATTTTCCCTGGATGTTGGTAACAACCAAAGTTTAATTAGAATCTAATCTAAAAATCTAATTAGATTACAAATTAAGTTACCTGTAGTAAAATAAAATGAGAGGAAAAGTATTGAACACATGAAGAAAGGGAGGTGTAGAAAGGCAGTGAAAGCCCAGACAGCAGCTGAAATCTCTCTGTAGTTATTTAGCAACCCTCTGCCCTTCATCATTGTAAATAAATATCAGCTGGTTCAGTCCAACATCTGCATTATCAGGATGGACCAGGGTGGACATTTCAGCAAGACAATGATCCAAAACACAGCCAAGGAAACTCTCAAATGTTTTCAGAGAAATTAAATAAAGCTCACCAGCCAATCACCTGACTCAAATCCAATAGAAAATAAAGCTCAGATTTGATAGACGAGACCCACAGAACCGTCAAGATTTTTACACTCTATTGAAGTCTGTGAAAAAGACTGCCATCACCAAAAAAGCCTTTATATAAAGTATTAAAGACATTTCAGTAGTTCAGCTCTTTCTCCTTGTGTCGTTTCATTGTTACACAGAACTCATTTTTCAGATTTTTATTATTATTATTATTATTTATTTCGTTTTTTTTTTATGTTTGTATTGTTTGGGTTTTGGCCGCCACGGTGGCGTAGTGAGCAGCACGTTCGCCTCACAGCAAGAAGGTCGCTGGTTCGAGCCTCGGCTGGGTCAGTTGGCATTTCTGTGTGGAGTTTGCATGTTCTCCCCGTGGTTGTGTGGGTTTCCTCCGGGTGCTCCAATTTCCCCCACAAGTCCAAAGACATGTGGTATAGGTGAATTGGGTAAGCTAAATTGTCCGTAGTGTATGTGTGTGAATGAGTGTGTATGGATGTTTCTCAGAGATGGGTTGCGGTTAGAAGGGCATCCGCTGCGTAAAACAAATGCTGGATAAGTTGGCGGTTCATTCCGCTGTGGCGACCCCAGATTAATAAAGGGACTAAGCCGAAAAGAAAATGAATGAATGAATGATGTTTGTGTTTAACAAAATTCTGGTTCAATTCCAGGTTAACAGCTCCTTTAGAAATATTATTCCTGGAAAAAACATGACTAAACATGACTTGTTACTACTTATTTTCCCCGCTGTATATAAAAATATGGCATCATGTTTTTTTTTCTACCTCAAAAACTGGTAAAGTTGGCATCGATAGCAAAACGGGCAGACTGCCAACATATATTTTAGAGCACACTTTGTGAGAAGGCACAAATCGGTGGTCTCTACAGCTATTTAAAAACCTATCCTTGTTCGTTTTAAATGCTTCCATTTCCTTATGTTTAAGACATGTTAGCTAGTAATTGTTTGTGAAACGTCAATAACCCATTACTCGTGACCAGCTGAACATCCTTTGAAAAACACTGTTGAACTAAATAAGAGGAAATTTTGTATTCCGCTGCTCTCATCCACACTGTATATATAATTAAAAGCTCCTGCAAGCAGGTCTTGGTGCTTCTCGTTAATCAATTAAAAGCCAATTAGCGTCTGCGCTAAATGAATCTCTGCCTCGGAAATGTGGCGAGTGTGTAATGTAATAAATATGAATGGGAATACAAATAGAAGAAGTAAGAAGAAATAAGAGTAAAATAAGATGCAGAGTGCCCCTCTACATTGTGTCTGAGAAAGAGATTCTTGTTATATTCTGCTTTATTTTATTTCTTGGCTAAGTGGTGCTTGCAAAGGCACACAAATGAGTAACTTGCTGCTCAAAGACTGATTACATGGACTAGAAAGACAGCTCACACACATTGTGGCTGAGTCTTGTTATACTGCTAGCAGTGGTGTAAAGTAACTAATTACAAATACTCAAACTACTGTAATTGAGTCGTTTTTCTCAGGAATTGTAATTTACTGAGTAGTTTTAAAAATGTGTACTTTTACTTTCCCTTGAGTACGTTTTGTGCAGTATCGGCACTTTTACTCCACTACTTTCCTTCAACCTGCAGGCACTACTTTATTTCTTTCTTGTCTATGGTCATTGTATAAAGTAAAAAAAACAGTTCTGTGATTCCTGTCCAATTAAATCACACATAGAAAGTAAATCACATCCTACTGAACAACCTGAAGACATGGGCGCTTTATAAATGCAGCAAACATTTGGGAAACATTAAAAAT
Source organism: Danio albolineatus (assembly GCA_903798035.1). Taxonomy (NCBI): domain Eukaryota; kingdom Metazoa; phylum Chordata; class Actinopteri; order Cypriniformes; family Danionidae; genus Danio; species Danio albolineatus. The sequence continues at coordinate 253,347 of CAIGQQ010030554.1, read as the reverse complement.
GTCCAAGATGTCTGAAGTCTTTACACGCAATGATCCAGAGACTTTTTATAGACTGCATGTCACTGAAAATGATGGATGTCGACTGTATGATGACTGAAATCACCAAACAGCCTTGAACAATCACTCAATGGAACAAATGAAGAATGGAAGGAAGGGCCAAATAAAAGGAAGGACCGAACAAGGAATGGAAGGAAGGATCGAAGAGCCAAATAAATGAAGGAAGGATTCAAGGAAGGACTGAACAAGCTAAGGAAGGAAAGAAAGAACGAACGAACAAAGGACCTAATGAAGGAAGGAACAAAAATATGGAAGAAAGAATGAGCGAACAAATGAAGGGAGGAAAGAAGGAAGGACCAAACGAATGAAGGAAGAATTCAAGGAAGGACTAAACAAACTGAGGAAGGAAGGAAGGAAGGAAGGAAGGAAGGAAGGAAGGAAGGAAGGAAGGAAGGAAGGATCAAACGAATGAATGAACAAAATGACCTAATGTAGAAAGGAACAAAAATATGAACAAACGAACGATTAAACGAAGGAAGGAGGGAACAAACAAATGAATGAAGGAATGGAAGAACAAACAAATAATTGAAGGAAGGTTGGAAGGAACGAACAAAAGAAAGATCCCTAAATACACTTCATGTTGTTTGTGCAGGGATGTGTAAACATAACATTCTGTAAACGGATCAACTTTTCACAGTGTAATACTCACTACTCTTGAGTACTTTTAAAAGGTCTACTTTTTACTCATACTTGGAGTAATATTTACAACAGATACTTTTACTTTACTGCACTACATTTTTGGGCAAGTAATGGTACTTTTACTTGAGTATGATTTTTCAGTACTCTTTCCACCACTGACTGCTAGTAAACATTACGATGCAGTTTCCTTGCCTTGCCTTCCGTGTTTGACCCTAGCCTTATTTGTTTGTTTATTTATTTCTGTCAGCTGCCTGCCTTTTGACCATTTGCCTGTTTTATAACCACGACTTTGGATTTGCCTGTGTATATCTGTTTGGCCCTGTGTTGACTGTTGCTTTCCAAACTATTCTTGATAAACCTGCATTTGGACCCTCAACTCCTTGTCAGTGTCTGTTTAAATTTGTAAATATTATATACACTACAAAGCCATGTACTTTATACATTTTCTTTGTTGACGCTATTGCAAATGTCAACAATTACACCAACAAAGAAAAAAAAGAAGATGGTTGTACATCGAGACCACAGCATTTCTGATTTATTTGACTCAAAGTGAAAATCCAAATAAAAGAGAGTTTGTTTTTATTCAACACCATCTGTTCAGTTCCACAGATCCTTTTTAACCCTTGGTCTCTCTCTTTCCCTCTCTCTCTTTCTCCGTTTGTGTATGTGTGTGTGATTACACTGATACTGCAGGCCAGATGAGAGCATGGAGCAGTTTGAGACATGGCCAAGGCTGTTTAGTGAATCACAGGAAATTAGCTGTGCAGACGTTTTGTCCTTTACCAGATCAAAAAGCCTGAGAAGGACACGCACGCCAAACAAGAAAGAAAGACAACTCATCTGCTCTTCCTCTTCCTGTACTAAATGCATTGCGCCGGCATTACCTCATTCTCTCTATCCCTGAAACATTTGCATTTCCATACCTCTGGAATATATAACGGATGGCAATTTCAAGTAAAGGTCACAATAAAATCAACCTGCTGTATCTCTGCGTATCAGTGTCTACCAAGATATATGACCCTCGCTCTGCTGCCTGCAGCCGCTGCTTGTCTGGGAAAGCATGTGAGGCTCTTTCAGACACGGTGACAGATTCTGTTTCAAACCCAGAGCAAAACAGCATTTTAAAGCTTTACATGTCTCAAAGTAAAGCATCTTCTGAATCTTTAAGCCGTTTAGTTTGGCCAAAATGCACACTAAATGTAAAGTTTCGCTAATGCATACATCAGCCAAAACATTGTGCCAAAACTACACCAAAGATTTTGAAGATGTTCTGAAGTTGTTGTAGGTTGAGAAAAAACTGCTGTGGTTTAAAGTTGTTGGTTTGGCACAGCCCAGAAATCCTGAACTGGATAGAGGACTGGATTCAGTTCAACATCTATTGGAATTAGGGGCCAGAGCAACACCTTGAACTCTTCATATTGCTGTTCAAACAATTCTTAAACATAGGCACTTTCAATGGTGAACAAAGGTCATTATAGGAACTGTGGTCTGCAGCTAAGCAGCCTCATAGGGAGCAGGTTGTGTGTTGCAACACATTCCTCCCATTATCATTTGGTCTTGTGCTGCATGATCTGGCTCTGATCAGACAGAATAGCCTATGCCCTTGTGCAGGGGTCACAGGCATCACACTTAGTCCTGGAGGGCTGGTGTCCTGCAGGTTTTATCTCCAATCAAACACACCTGAACAAGCTAATCAAGGTCTTACTAGGTGTACTTGAAGCCTTTAGGCAGATGTGTTTAGGCAAATTGGAGCTAAACTCTGGAGAACTAAAGACCTCCAGGATCAAGATGGTTTTTTTTTTGTTAGGTTTTTTTTTTTTTGCCCTTGTGGATCAATGACCTTTGAACCCTGAAAACAGTGTCACTGGTTTGTGCTCTATCCCTCCTCTGAACATTGTTGTTACTGTCACAGTACTTTGAATAGACGGATACAAAAAGGTAGGATTCAAGTGCATTTAAGGAAGAAATAATCGTGCAGATAACAGCAAAAGAACAGGACATCCAAAAATCAAAATATCAAAAGAACGATAATAAACAAAACAAGAAACTAAGACAATATACAGGATCACAACACCTGAACAATATACCATACAAAAAAAAAATGTGTAAAACGTCCAAACAATCAATAGTGACAGGATTCAGCTATGTGTGTGCTCAGTGGAAGTGAAAACTGGTGTATGTGTAGTGGAATGAAGGGATTTGCAGTTCATGTCTGAATTGTGGTTCACCAGCAATCTCTGCAGTCCTCAATTGCTGGTAAACATGACATTTAGCCTACTGCTAACCAGCAGCAGATGACAAGCCATGCTGTTTCAGACACTCAGTTGTCTTGCCATAACAGTTTGTCCACGCACTGTAAAAATATTTCTGTAATGATAATAAATAAATAATAATTATAATAATAAATCTGTATAATTTACAGTTTAAAAAGACAGACGGTGTGGTTGCTAGTATACAAAGTACAAAGGTACAAATGTTATAGTAAACTACTTTTTGATGTAATATGCCATTGCTATCATATACATATCATGCCTTTGTTAAACAGAAAAAAAAACAACCAAAACTATTCTGGGAAAGTCACTGTATGGTTTTTAAACATATATTAAAAAACTTATTGGTAACCAGGTTACATTTTTACAATCACTTTTGCACCACCACGAAGATAATGATAACTGCGTGTTTGCTAACCATCTAATCTACCTAAAGAATTAAATGCGGTCTTCTTAGGGGACAATCAATAATATTTGTCTCACCTCTGACTGGTCATAATGTTTTGGCTCATTAATATATATTTCTAAAGGCTATGCCAGAGAGGAGCTTTTAGGTCAAAGACAAAGAATGGACAACAAAATTGTATCTGGATCAAGTTGCCCACTGACGGCATCTTTTCCTAAAAAATGACATCAATAGGCAGCTAAGTGAGACACATGTAAACTAATCAGAACTACTGGATTCATATACAATTGTGTTGCCTATTCAATAGGAAAATAGCAAAGCAACGCTGCTCTGCACCTACAGTACTACCATACGAAGGCGAAGTGCAGTAACTACACATTTGGTCAAAATTGAGTTACAGCCTAAAACAGGCTTTGTGACATCGGTTTTTGACAAAGACTTACGGTTCAATTTTGTCCTGGTTTCAAGAAACAAGAGTGTCAAAACTGTCAAAAAGACTACAAAATCCAAACTGATGTACATAAAATCAATTAAAAAAAAAGGAAAGAAGATATTATTGGGCGTCATGGTGGCACAGTGGGTAGTACGATCCGCTCACAGCTAGAATGTCGCTGGTTCAAGCTCCAGCTGGGTCAGTTGGCATTTCTGTGTGCAGTTTGCATGTTCTCCCCGTGTTCATGTGGGTTTCCCCCAGGTGCTCCGGTTTCCCCACAATACAAAGGCAAGCAGTAGAGTTGAATTGAATAAGCTAAATTGGATGTATTGGGTGTGTGGATGTAAGCGTGTATGGGTGTTTACCAGAGTTGGGTTGCAGCTGGAAAAGCATCCGCTGCTTAAAACATATGCTGGATGGGTTGGCGGTTTATTCTGCTGTGACGACCCCAGATTAATAACAGTACTAAGCCGAAAAAGAAAATGAATGAATTAATGAATGAAGATATTATTATTGATAGTATTTTTACAAATAGTGGTGGTAGTTCAACATCATGTAGGAGCTATTGGGACTACGCATAATCTATTAGTTGCTGAGAATGCACAAGTGTTTCACATCAGTAACTTCTGATTCATTTCTGGTTAGGATGCTGTCTTACAAGGTACAGCGTCCTACAGTATGTAGACTGTAGATAATGATGCAGCTCACTTGGTCCTGGAACTGAAACATGGATTTAGGAGCTGGCAAGTGATTGAGGTAATGTACCAGCTCTGCACTACATGTGGGAGTGTGTGTGTGGCTGCTATTCTTCAGTCTCAGTGACAGCTGTGTAGAAAGAGCAGCCAGTGCTGATGCTGGTAAAGGCATGAGAGTGGGAGCTGCGGTGGTGTTGTGCTGTCGAGAACTGGAAAATATTTGCTCAAGCAGCAAAAAGCAAGAACATACAAATTAGAGAGATTTTGCTTGGGTAACTTTATCTATATATAAACACAACTAAATTAATACATGTGTGACCCTGGACCAGAAAAAAAACAGACCTACAGTATGTTGCATAGTATTTATTATGACATATGTATGGGAATAGACAAAAATACATTGCGAGTCCAATTTTAGATTTTTATTTTATGCCAAAAAATTTTTTTTTTAATTAATTAATTATAAATTGAGATCAGGTTCCTTGAAGACATTCCGTAAAATACAAACTGTATATAAATAAAAACTTATTTTTTTTTAGAACTATACATTGTTAAACACCTAATTAGTCAACTCTAAAGGTTATTTTCTCTGTATTTAGATTTTTTGAATCCTCAAACATCAGGTTTACAAACAGCTGTTTCTCAGTTTACTCATGTTTTGTGGTCCAGAGTGATATACAGTATAAATAAAATACTGAATATATATTGCCTGGCCAAGTAGATTCTTTGAAGTCATCTGAGTCTGTTTCTAGCTTGGTTTGTGTTGTCAACAATTCTTTGTAATAACATTGTTTTGACAACCGTATGCAACATCAGTTTGATTTATTTTTGGCTCAGACATTGTATTGATAATTACCTAGAGACATTTAGTGGGGTTCAATGGAATATGTAATGGAATGTAAACCTGAAATATGGCCATGTGATATTTATTTAAGAAACAAAAGGCTACACACTGCATTAGAGTTAATATAATTGTTCCAAACTATATTACATGCCAGTAACATAATAATTACTGCAATAAAGATTCTACATGGGCGCCACGGTGGCGTAGTGAGTAGCACATTCGCCTCACAGCAAGAGGGTCGCTGGTTTGAGACCCGGCTGGGTCAGTTGGCATTTCTGTGTGGAGTTTGCATGTTCTCCCCGTGGTTGTGTGGGTTTTCTCCGGGTGCTCTGGTTTCCCCCACAAGTCCAAAGACATGTGGTACAGGTGAATTGGACAGGCTAAATTGTCCATAGTGTATGAGTGTGAATGTGTGTGTATAGATGTTTCCCAGAGATGGGTTGCGGCTGGAAGGGCATCCGCTGCGTAAAAAATATGCTGGATAAGTTGGCGGCTGATTCCGCTGTGGCGACCCCGGATTAATAAAGGGACTAAGACGACAAGAAAATGAATGAATAAATGAAGATTCTACATTTTTTGCTATTTCTGCACATAACTATGTAAAAATCTATGAATTTATGCAGAGCTATTTTCAGAGTATACTGTAGCGACTAAAAACAATACAATACTTTGGTAAACAAAGTCTCTAAAACAATTTATACAACAAATCAGTGTGTTCCTTGAATCTGATTGGCTGATAGCCGTGTGGAATTCTGCAAATAGCCGCACTCTTACTGCTTCTTCACCCTTCACCCTTGTGTATTACTCCACCCACATACAGCAACAAGCAGAGGACACTCTACAGTTTGACAAATATTGCTGCTGTTGGACAACATAATGTACTTTTGAGGCTTTTAAATTGTTTAGATTGTAACTATGCACTTTATTTATAAGGATAGTGTCTATTTTAAAATATTTATAATTTCGGAGATTCAGTGTATCAGCCGCTATAAGCCTATCTGAGGTGACTGTTGACGTTCCGCCAAAAGATGGCGACAGAGGCCACATAAGTCCTCAGATGAAGAAAAATCCATTGTAAGTTTCAAACTACAGCTGAACAAACCATTATAAATCAGGTAAGTGACATTCGAAGTCAATCTCTCTCTTTTGTATTTTGTAGTGCTGTATTTATACCACAGAAACTGGTAGTGTTTGCTCTGCTTTAACGTTTTCTGGGTTAATTATTGTGATATCCTGATTGCAACAAATAAATAATGGGGAATCTCTGTAGACTGATGGCATTTCATGCTGTTCAGCCTGATATTCTTTAAATGTGAGCAAAATCACCTGTTTTGTCATCTCTTTAGACATTACACTAGAATCATTCAAATAATAGCTCCAAAGTGGCGTTTGTGGATAAGCAACGGTTTCTGCTGTTCTGACTTCAGCTACAGATGTGAATGAATAGTGGAATAAAGTAGTTCCTCATACAAAAGGGTTTTTGAGACTCTCCATGTTTGATTTTCTTTTTTTTTTCTACACACAATTATGCCGTCGAACTGTTGTATAAACAAAATGTCACACCAGTACCAGTGCAATATGGCTGTATATCGTCACTGGTGGGGTGCACAAAGGCGCTTGGCATGTGGCTAGGCATGGGACGATAACCGTTTTCAAGGTATACCGCGGTTTGGAAAAGCCGCCAAAATTTTCTGCTATACCGTTCTTAAGGTATGAGTAAGATCTTTTTATTTACATTTATTTTTTTGTTTTTTAGAAGTAAATTGTAAAGACATCAGTGTTTCTGAAACAAATGAAAACCGCTGAAGTCAATCATTCAGTTGAATTATTTAGCCTGACATGGTTACGGCCCCAAAATATTTGAAATGTTTCTCAAAATAAAATATCTTGTCTTCAAAAGGTAAAAGGTTTTGTTTTTTAGCCAGATATTTAAAAAATATTTTAGAGCAGTAAACACAATACCGTCATACCGTGAAACCGTGATATTTTTATCCAAGGTTATCATACAGTCACAATCTTACACCGGCCCATGCCTAAATGTGGCCAATGCACACTTTCCACCTGTGCCAATGTACAGCCACATCTCACTGCTACCCATGTGATATTGCTCATATATCTACCACAAAAAAAGAAATTATTGGTTTAGAAACTGCATTGTACATAAATCAGATAAACATTTGCAAATGATCCAACAATATTACTGAAAGTAATATATTAAAAACAAATAAATCTATACATTTACGCGCATTTACAAAAGTAAATAAATAGACTCAACAATAGATTTAAAATATTTGTGGAAATCTGCAGATCTATGCAGCAACAGATTTTGTCTAGGCCTACATACGTATTTCAAATTTATTTTCTGGGCTGGCAATACAGTTGACACAACTTTCTGAATGACCATTAGTGAAGGGATATATCATTTGTGGCTTAAAATTAACCAATTGAGCCAATCAAGAAGGTTTTTTTTATTGTTGTTTCATGCTTAATTGCAATTATACCAGTTATCTTGTTTCAATGAGCTCTGAGACATGGTGACATCAGTAGGGACTGAAGCAGATTGGGCAATCTTGAAATATTACTACATTAAAAAAATGCAGCTTTGACGGGAAATGAAAGGACTGCTTTCATTCCAATCGCCTTTTGTCTCCTTGTCTCTCCGTCTGATGCGCGAAACACTCTAGCTTTTGAAAAATTGAGTCTTTGGTGCGCAGTAATTGTTCGGACTGGTTAGTCTTAGAAAACAAGCGATCATTTCTGTATCTTTGATTTGGTGGCCGCCGAGACATTATTCGTTCATTTGTGCTCATCTTCGAAGTGACAAAGGAGGAAATTGGGGAACAGATTGATGTCAACAGGGGACACGTTTTAAAAAAAACCAACAAACCCCAGGAAGACATGCCAAATCAATTCGGAAATATTGCTTCATTTCATTCTCCCGCTTGTCACACCTTGTTTTTTTTTTATGACTGATTTACATGACTCTTGCATCATTGACGCACGGTGGGCGCATGCTGAACACGATAATAATCGAGCCAATGGCTTGTGAATGACAATAGCAAAAGATGGACTGTGATCAGAGAGATTTTCCCTGTTTGTTATGGAATTCGAGCGCCGTAGGCTGGTTTTCAAACGGCATACTGCGAACTCCATCTGCCAGAGAGACAAAAGGACTGGCACCATTTTTTTGTTCTCTGGTCGGGCTGTTAACTTGTCACAGCCGAAGCTGTCTCACAGAAACAAGAGGATGAAGGGGGGGGCGGAGGGGGGTGCGGAACAGCATCCAGCCATGCTAAAAGCAATTACAGGTGGAGGAGATCTCAGAAAAGGGCGCCTAAGATGATAACAGCGCAGTTTATGCTACATCTGACGTGCGCGTGTGTGGGACTGCGTGTTAATTTAAAGCTTTCTGATGGCTTGTTCTTCTAGCGGGTGTTTAGATGATGTTCCCACGCTAAGTGCCTGCATATTAATGTCGGGTGTAAAAGTGCAGGAAAGCGAGGAAGATGTCAGGGCCACACTAAGCAAACCATGGGAAAAATGCTAAATCCTTCAGGTGGGTGAGAAATTAGCTGATGTGTTTTGTTTTTATTACATTTTAGCATATGGATGGAGTTGAGCTTGCTCTTTTCAGCTCTGTCGTGTGGGAGAAATATAAATGTGTTCAAATGAAGGCCTGCTAACGCTAACGGATCCTGCCGCACTAGTACAATTTCACGTGTCACTGTGTTCTAAAATGTGTCAGGACAGGTAGAGCTAGTACAGCAAGCATTCTCAGCATTGTTGTTAGTGAGTAAACTGTCTTCTTGTACAGCCGGTTCTTGCTTTCACATCAACTGCCGCCGTGACATTTTTCATCTGGATTATTGACATAGACATTTTGAAGATAACACCATTGCCACCTTGGGGTTTGTCAGCATCCTGTTACATCACTGGAATTCAGTGTCAGAAATAGTTTTTAAACACAAGGCTCATATGCTTCAACCAATGGCGTGGGTTGGAAGTGGGACCGGTGTTTATTGAGTTACTTTAATAAAATAATTTTTGATTACATAATTGGGCGGCACGTGGCTCGGTGGTTAGTACTGTCACCTTACAGCAAGAAGGTCGCTGGTTCAAGTCCCGGCTGGCCCAGTTGGCATTTCTGTGTGAAGTTTGCCTGTTCTCCCAGTGTTCACCTGGGTTTCATTCTGGTTCATTCCGCTGTGGTAACCACTGTTAAATAGTCGAAGGAAAATGATTAAATCATTACATAATTGAAATTACAATTCTAATTACTCTGTCTGAAAAGTAATTTAGTTACTCAATAGGGAATTTAATTACTTGACCCAACACTACTTAATAGCCCTGAAAATATCAAAGCATAAACAACATTAATTAAACTCTTTTAATTATTTTAATTTGAGTAAGACTTGGATTTTAATCTTTATTGAAAATCTTATACTTTCATATTTATACTTTTATAAATATTTTTTAATTTTGGGTGTCATGGTGGCGCAGTGGGTAGCATGATCGCCTCACAGCAAGAAGGTCGCTGGTTCGCGCCTCAGCTGGGTCAGTTGGCATTTCTGTGTGGAGTTTGCATGTTCTCCCCGTGTTCGCATTGGGTTTCCTGAGGGTGCTCCGGTTTCCCCCACAAGTCCAAAAACACGCGGTACAGGTGAATTGGATAAGCTAAATTGTCTGTATTGTATGTGTGTGAATGAGTGTGTATGGATGTTTTCCAGTGATGGGTTGCAGATGGAAGGGCAGAAAAGAAAATGAATAAATAAATACTTTTCTAATTTTATTTTTATAACAAACATAACGTTCTTATTTAACAAATGGAGTAATTCTGCATACTTGTATAACAAAAAATAAATTACTGTGCTTCTCTGAATTAATTTATACAGGCTATAATATAGGCTAAATTGTCCGTATAGTGAATGTGTGTGTGTGGATGTTTCCCAGGGATGCAGCACGTCAAAACAAAAAAAACAAGCATTAGGCGTTTTTTTAAAAATGACGCTTTTGCGTCTGCTGTTTTGCACATTGATGTGCAAGATCACATTGGCACCCTTTATTTAGTCACGAGGCGACCGAAAACGCGAGCAAAAAACGTCTAGGTGTGCACGGGGCTTAACACCGCCTACACATGAATGACCCAATGATGACTAAATTAAGAGTATTTTATTGTCTGTTGGTTGAATTATTCCTTTAAGAATAATGCTAAGTATGATAATAATAAATGGTATATAACCTCATCTTAGCCTCTTAGTCAAGCATACTGCTCAGAGAAAAAAAGAGCGACAGAAGGCTAAAGTCAGAAAAAGAGAGAGAGAGTGCTGTGAGAAATCTGACTGTTGTTCAGAAAATATTAGAGTTTAGGAGTGTTGACTCATTTACATCAGAAAAAAAGCAGCAACAAGCTTGACAGCAAGAAAGGGACATCTGCCCTCATATGTGCACTGATATTTCCCTCTGTGAACATAGACTTCAGTCAGATGGAGAAACACAGCTCTGTTTTCATGTGCCTCGTAGCCGGCGGAGGAGTTTTCATCCAACAGAAGTGTGATTATATCACTGAAACTTCTGATATTACTTTTGCTTATTGAGTTCTGTTTCATATGAGCGCTTAAACGAGCCGTTATGCCTCTTTTCTTGATCAAAGTTTCTCTGCTGACTCACACTAAATCAACAGAGTTTTATCAATCCTTAGAAAGAACAGAAACTAAAAGTGCCAACTCTTCCCCCTCCTTTTAATAAGCCAAACAGACAACAAGACACAAAGCCAAGACTACAAACATCCATCCGTCCATGGTATTTCTTTTTAAAGCACTGGGTTACTATGAAACCGTGTTAGCTAAACAAGATGAGCATTAGCATACTGACTCCTCTCATCCATCATGGCTGTCCTATCCAATAAGAGAGCAGCATCTCAGATTGATCTGCCTTATAAACATTAAGGGGTTTCTCTCTTTTGCTCTCTCTCTCTCTCTCTCTCCTACTCTCTCTCTCTCTTTAGACCAGTTCACTGAATTTACTTTCGTTGTTTTGTACATGGTGAAAGGCTTAAAGGTTTGTTTCTGATGCTTAGTTTTATGTTTGCAGATTTTAAGGTTCAAAAGAAAAGAGCAAAATAATAATGTTGTTGTAGGAAAAGCCAAAATGGAGATTTGCGTAATAAGAAGAGGGTGAAAGTTGTCTAGATGTGGTGAAAGTTTTTAAAGAGTTTAATTCAAAGTAAGAATTTATTTTGAGTGATTGTGGTGAGCACTGCTGCCTCACAGCAAGAAGGTCGCTGGTTTGAGTCCCGACTGGGCCAGTTGGGATTTCTGTGTGGAGTTTGTATGTTCTCCCCACGTTGGCGTGGATTTCTTCCAGGTGCTCCCCCCTCCCCCACCCTGTGTAAAAACATATGCTGGAATAGTTGGCGGTTCATTCTGCTGTGGTGACCCTTGACAAATAAGGGACTAAGCTGAAAGAAAAATGAATACATTTATTTTGATTTCGTATTTGATGAGAATATCAAGAATACTGAAGAATTTGAAAATAGGTGAATTTATAAATATATGTTCTGCGCTGTTAAAGATGGAGAGCTAAAAAAATGGCTTGAAAAAATGCACATTTGTTTGCTGTGTAATTGTTTTATTGTATGAAATAAAGTAGAATTTAAAAAAAATCTAAAATTTCTTTTGGAATCAGATTACTGCTCTAGCTGTAAGCTATTTTCACCTCTGTTTTTGCATTGTCATATGTCATCTGCTTTTGATAGCTCTACTCAAGCAAAGTGAAGCAGAAATTAAGAAAATAATACTGAGCATTACAAAACAAACCTGATGGTTACTTGTCATACATGGTTACTTAGATGAATGACCAGATGAATATATATAAATATATATTTCTGTGAGGACAGTCTCTCTTGTGAGGACTAGTCTGAGAGAACGTTGTTTCTTTTGTATTATGATGAATAATGCTCTTGTCTAAAGTCTATAGAGATTGCAAATTGCAATGTGTCTGTTTGTGAACTCGTCCAGTTAACTGATATCTTTTTGGACTACTACCCTGGAGAGGGTGTAGAAGTGAGCAAGTCGCGCGATACAACACTCCAATTCATTTTGTATTATTTAGGTTCAGGAGAGTGTGCTGTTTTGTGTATGTTTTGTTTTAGTTTGAGTAGTTTAATTAAGATGTTTGATACGTTAAAGATGTTTCTTTTCATGCTTATCTTTTGAAATTTAGTTAAGTTTGTTTAATACAGTTAGTACTTTGTTATATTTATTTCTTTAATTTAAGCACCTCTAACTACCTCCTCTCCAACAGGTAAATTATCATTTCAAGAGTTCGCCCTTGCTGATGATTGATCATAAAGCGTGTTTGGCATGCTGTCCCGGGAGAGAGCTCTGAGAGCTCACTGGGAGATAAAAATGAATGTTTTCTCGGCAGTTGCCTTGGTGCTGGCGAATGTTTGTGTATGTACATTACTGACCAATAGTGGGGTACAACAAGACATAGAATAAAGAGAAAGACTTAAGAAATGCAATTAAAGATGACTGCAGAAAGTGTACTCCAAATCTCTGATATTTTAGGATATTTAGAAATCCTGGCCAGACACAGGTCAAAATGATCACCCTATAGGAGGGGTCCTCAACTATATTTGTCAGAGGGCCAGAGTTTTACCAGACAGTCTTCTTGGGGGCCGGACCCCCAAGAAGAAAATCTAATAAAAATCTAATTTTGGCTTAACATTATGTTTAATGTTTATACTTTTTCAATTTCATTACAAAACTGGAGGCATTTGATTCAGGCTCAAATCCCCTATACCACAGTCAATCACTAGAAGTGATAGATATTTTGCCTCAACTCAATTAGGGCAAATGTAACTTTAGCCAATGATTAAGCACTGTGAGTAGCCCGTTTCAGTATTGTGATTTGAAAAGCCCACTTAATGTTTCATTTGAACCGGTTTTGTTCTGGTACCATGTTATTTGTTTACCATGCTATTTTAAGTTGTACCAGATTGTTTTTCCTTCTTTTATCACCCAAAAATGTAATTTCTGTCTTAGAAATGCAATATATTTGCGGCCGTGAAATCACACGTGAGCTGTGCGTTTACCAGAGAACACGGGTGCAGCCACGTCTACTTTAGTGAACATAACCTCTATAGCAGGGGTCATCAACTATATTTGTCAGAGGGCCAGAGTGGCCGGACCCCAAGAAGAAAATCAAATAAAAATCAAATTTTTGCTTAACATTATGTTTAATGTTTAGACTTTTTCCATTTCATTACAAAACTGAAGGAATTTGATTCAGTCCCAGATTGTTTTTCCTCCTTTTTTTTAGTCCTGAGGCAGACATCCCAAATCTCCCAGAAGTTCTGTGAGTCTCCCGCAAATGCATAGAGACTCCAGGAGGTCTTCAAACAAATGATAATCTCCCGAAAATTGCACGTCTCCCTCCCGCTCCTCAAATACACCGCGCACCCCTCTCCACCGTATCCCTCCTTGCTCTTCACCAGACGTTGCGCGCACTTTGCCTACACCCCACCCGGTCTTCACTTATGCTAAAACCTGTTTGAAACCACAAATGCTTAACGCCGCATAGTCTGTCTGAGTCTGTCTGCATTTCGGAGTGTAGCCTAAATATAGTCATAAATGGTGGTTATTCTGACAAGAGACTCAGTTGTTGTTATTTTTAGTTGCTTTATTAGCGTGGACCACCATTTAATTTTTGATCCTGGAATCTAGTCGCGAGCCGGATTGAACCGCTCTGCAGGCTGGATACGGGCCGCGGGCCACTAGTTGATGATCAGTGCTCTATAGCCTATTGTTTAACCATGTTCATGATTGATTATGATCCATGATTGATTGTGATCCATGATTGATTATGTTCATGATTTAATTATTTTTGTATAAAGCAAAACTAAACATCATAGAAAGTTCAGCGTATACAGTATTTAGTTTCCACATACACCTAATTGCCTTGGGTTGTGACTGATAAATATCAGCCATGTTTTGATCAGCAGCTCATTTGATTGGCATTGCCTTTGGCGCCTCGTGCAGCTGATCGATTGCATGTGTGTGTGACTTCAAAAGCATAAACACCCGCTCATAAACCTGACACGTTAGTTTGATGTGTGACACCTCTGTCGTCCTCGCTGACTGATGTCTTTCATCACACACACACCGGTGCTCTGATATCCACATCCTGTTTTCATATTGAACCTGTCTTAACTGATCCCTTTGATGGATGACGCCAAATAAAATGGAGAGAGTTCAGCGCATGGCTCACTATGGCTGTTATATATTAATCCCTACTCCGTTTCCTCTAATTAAGCCCGGGGAAATATTAAACACGCCTTCATTTGACTCGACGGAGAGTAAACAACATGTGTTTGATCAAATTCTGCATAAACAGATTTACGCAACTTTAACAAAACGATGCTGGATGGCACTTCTAACCACTGAATTATATTATTATATTAACCACTAAATTATTATATTATATTATATTATATTATATTATATTATATTATATT
>CAIGQQ010030554.1:196629-206672 GCA_903798035.1 Danio albolineatus | reverse complement strand
TATATATATATATATATATATATATATATATATATATATACAGCATTTGGTAACATTTAGATTTTTTATTAAAATTTTGCCCTTTTTATTTAACAGTTATCCTTTTACTTATTTTGCATTTGTTTTGCATTTGTTTTTATTAACATTTAAAATGTTTTCATTGCATTAAAATTTAGCATTTTTATTTTATTGACATTTAGCATTTTATTAACACTAAGCAATTTATATTTTATACTTATTTTAGTATCATTTTGCATTTGTGTTTTATTAACATTTAAGATGTTTTTATTTTATTAACATTCAAGATATTTTTATTTTATTAACATTTAGCTTAATTATTCATTTAGCATTTTTTTCTAACATTTAGCATTTTTTCAATAAAAATTTCACATTTTATTTGTTTTATTCACATTTTGCATTTTTATTTAAATTTTACATTTTTTATTAACATTTTGCATTTTATTTATTTCAGTAACATTTTGCCTTTTTGTAATTTTATTAGCATTTAGCTTTTTCTATTTTATTCCCATGTAACATTTTTCATTTAACATGTTTCATTTTTATTAACTTTTTATCATTTAATTAACAATTAGCATTTTATTTATTTTGTTAACGTTTCACAATTGTATTTTATTAACATTTAAAATGTTTTTATTTCATTTTGCAGTTAACATTTTTATTAACATTTAGATTTTTATTTATTTTATCAACATTTAGCATTTCTAGTCTATTCACATTTAACTTTTTTATTTCACTAACATTTTGCATTATTTTATTTTGTTTGTTTTTGTTTTATTTTACTTTTCATTTTGTTTTGTTTTATTTTACTATTTTATTTTGGAAATATCTTGCCCAACACATTAATTAAGTATACACGCTGGGGTATGTGCCAGTTCATTAGGATGAATGTAACATTCTATGTAACACAGTTTCTCGGCATCTTTCTGAGGAAGAATCTTAGCGACGCAACTGCATGTGTTGAGCTATGGCTTCAGCTCAGTATTCAGTGCAGCACAGTGAGATCGCAGAGATTGAATTCATTCAACTGAAACAAAACCTTGCATTGGCCTTGTGTACGCTTTCATATCTTTTTAATAACAGCATGGCTTTCACGCTGAGTCCTGGGTTTCACGGCCTGCATAATGTTGACAGACAGAAATATTTAGCTATATTCAGACAAAAAGAACGTGGCAGAAGAAATGTAGAGGAAGCAGATTCTGCGAATTTCTCACACTACAGGAGGACACACTACTATAGGTGTTTAGATATCAAGAAGTGTGTTCAAAACTGTGAAAAATATGATCATACAAACAACATATGAACCATGTTTGAAGTTGTAAAATGAATGATGGCAATCTATTAATCTGCACATGAGTGTTCTAACAGGAAAGAGAGAGAACGAGCCATTACTCTTTCCTCATGCAGCTTATACAATAGATGAACATGAGCAAAATACCAAAAACAAAAAAAGCTTTCATTCATACAAAAGTAGACATAAGCTATTAAAATGTATTTATTTATTTATTTATTTATTTATTTATTTATTTATTTATTTATTTATTTATTTATTTATTTATTTATTTATTTATTTATTCATTTATTTATTATTTGTTTTGTTCATTCGTTCGTTCATTCATTGGTTGGTTTATTTGTTCATTCATTTATTCATTTATAAGGTTTTGTAGGTTTATTTTTATTATTATTAATTTATTTTTATCCTTTTCTTTAAGTGCTTTATTTACATGCGTCTAGAAAAAAATAAATAAAGCAAAGCTAGATAATTGCCATTATATTTCATTCATTATATTTTATTCTAACATAATATAAAATAAAATACAAGTGTTAATAATATAACTTTTACCAATTTATGTTAAGTTCAGCATTTATTCAACATTAACATCAAAAGGTAACATTTACAATTAGAACAAAATAAGCAATGAACATTGTTGTATTAACTAATGTGAAAAAATAAAGTTTTGTTTTGTTACAATTTACTACAAATTTAATTAATTTAATTTATTGAGCCCAAACAGTACACATTTAATAAGTATACTTCAGGGTTGTGTGCTAGCTCATAAGCATTTTGCATTATTAAAATCAAGGGATAAAAATTAGCAGTTGGATCAAAATTAGCAATGAACATTGTTGTATTAACTAATTTGACACTAATATTAATAATAATAATAATAATAATAATAATAATAATAATAATAATAATAATAATAATTCAATTTAAATAATAGTAAAAAACTGCAATACATGTATTGTTCATTGTGACTTGTTGCAAGTTGTAGCTTGTTATTTAATGTTTTATGTTTTTAAGTGTTTCATGTTTTATTTAATATTTTAGTTAATTTATGTTTCAAAAAATAGCTATAGTAGCTTATTGTAAAGGTTAACTTAGCAACCTTCCTTTACATCAAACCCTCATAGATCCAAGGACTACATGTAAACAATACACAGAAATGCCAACTAGACCAGCCGAGACTCGAACCAGCGACCTTCTTGCTGTGAGGCGACAGTGTTAACTAGTGATGCGCCCAATAATGCCATTTAAATGTTTAAAAAAGATAATTTCTCAGAATCCTTGTGTATCAAACTGTATTTGTTACTAAAATTTTAGCATGACCTTTCTGAAGTAAATGAAGCAAAAAATAAAAGGATGTTACTGACAGTATTACAATTATTCTGAAACGTACAACTGAAAAATCATTAGATATTACATTTAATTTTGTCAGATGTGACTGATTTGATTAATTGGTTAATTGGCATGGCACCACCAAAGGTTTTCCTTAAAAATATGAACTGACTGACTGACAGCCCTAATTTTTACATCAGCTGCTCCAGTTCAGCAGGACAATTTCCCTAAGAACAGGTTCATGAATTCCAGCAAAAAAATAATCATTTTATAAAATTAACGAGGAATGAAAGAGTAATTTTTTGTCACGTCTCTGCTCTTTAATTATAATCGCCTATAATTATAATCTCCTCCACCTTGCTCTTTTCTTTTTTCTTTTCTCTTTCTCTTGCAGATCAGATTTTCTGATCTCTGTCTCTCAGAATTACATGACACAGAAGAGAACTTGCTTTTAAAAGGTCAGGACCTCCATTAACTGGTGTGTGTATGTATAAGTGTGTGTGTGTCCATGTGTATATACACATGACAGGCCACTTTATTAGGTACATCTGTCTAAAAGATAGTCATCTCGAATTTCAAATTTCAGCTAATCACATGGCGGCAACTCAATGCATTTAGGCATGTAGACATGGTCAAGATGATCTGCTGCAGTTTAACCAAGCATCAGAAAGGGGAAGAAAGGTGATTTGAGTGACTTTGAACGTGGCATGGTTGTTGTTGCCAGACAGGCTGCTCTGAGTATTTCAGAAACTGCTGATCTACTGGGATTTTCACTCACAACCATCTCTAGGGTTTACAGAGAATGGTCAGAAAAAGAGAAAATATCCAAGGAGCGGCAGTTCTATGGGTGCAAATGTCTTGTTGATACAAGAGGTCAGAGGAGAAAGGCCAGACTGGTTTGAGCTGATAGAAAGGCAACAGTAACTCAAATAACCACTCGTTACAACCAAGGTATGAAGAAGAGCATGTCTGAACACACAACCGTCCGACCTTAAGGCAGATGGGCTACAGCAGCAGAAGACCACACCGGGTGCCACTCCTATAAGCTAAGAACAGGAAACTGAGGCTACAATTCGCATGGGCTCACCAAATTTGTATAATGGAAGATTGGAAAAACGTTGGGCCAATTAGTACCAATTGAGCATCGTGTCAATGCACAGTCTACCTGAGTATTGTTGATGACCATGTCCATCCCTTTATGACCACAGTATACTTATCATCTGATGACTACTTGCAACAGGATAACTCGCCATGTCATAAAGCGCGAATCATCTCAAACTAGTTTCTTGAACAAGACAATGAGTTCACTGTACTAAAAAGGCCTCCACAGTCACCAGAACTCAATCCAATAGAGCACCTTTGGGATGTGGTGGAACTGAAGATTCGCACTATGGATGTGCAGCCGACAAATCTGCCAATATCATGTCAATATGGACCGAAATCTCTGAGGAATATTTCCAGTACCTTGTTGAATCTATACCACGAAGGATTAAGGCAGTTCTGAAGGCAAAAGGGGGTCCAACTTGATACTAGTAACGTGTACCCAACCGGTGAGTGTAAGTGTGTGTGTCTGCATATATGTACTGTGTAAGCGTGTGCACAAGTCTGTATACGTGTGCTTGTGTGCATGTGATTGTGTGTGTCTCTGTTCATCTTTGAGTGTGTCTTTGTGTTTGTGTGTGCATGTGTATGTGTGTATGCGTGTATGCCTGTGCGTGTGTGTGTGTTTTTAGCCCAAAGGTGTAAGATTATGAGTCATCTCATATTCCGGCATCTTTAAAAAAGCATTACGCTTCATTGAGAATGTCTCTCAGCTAACATGCCAACATTAGTCTTCATAAACAATACTACAATATTACATTTCTCTAATAGAACGCTCCATAATAACAAGCCCACGCACTGCAAAATCATAATCCATAAAAGCCCACGTACACTGTTTGATCTCTGCCTACAGCGCTCAGCATTTCTCAAGCTTCTGCTGCCACTTTCTTTTCTCTTTCTTCTGTCCCTCCGTCTGTCTTCGCCGTGGACACACACTCTTCACTTTATTTGTTTACGCTGGCTTTGTAAACAGATTTGTTGATTTCTAAATTAAATGAGCTAGTCATGCAAAAAGCTCTTGTTATTATTATTGTTATTACAGTATATAATATATAACTGATGGCGGCTCAGTGGTTAGCACTGTCGCCTCACAGCAAGAAGGTTGCTGGTTCGAGTCTCGGCTTAGCCAGTTGGCATTTCTGTGGAGTTTGCATGTTCTACACGTCACAACGATGCATATCGCAAGCTCTGTGATTGGTCCTCTTGGTAGTTGTGACCAGTGTGGGTGGGGCAGAGAGCCGTGCGAACATATTGGAGCAAGTGTTTACATGTGTCGAGTCCTGTATAGTAGCTCCAGAAGAAAAATGTAGTTTTTTGTTTGCTTTATGATTAAAGTTGTTGCATGTCCGTCAGTTCCCACCTCTGAATAAGCGAGTTTTAGCTACTTGTTCATTAAGGTAGCAATCAGAAAAAAACAAAACGTCCTCGAAGAAACACGATACATATAAATGCGTCACGATCACTCAATGCAGAAGTATAAATCAGCCGTAAGCCGAAGGAAAATTAATTAATGAATAAAACAAATAAATATTTTGTATATTATGCAAAATATCTATTTTACAAAATCAGATGTATGCTAAAATTGACAGAAAATCAAAGCAATTGAATAAATTATTTAACAAACCTTAAAAAAATAATACTAATTAAAAAATAAGTAAGATTTTATTTGGGCGCAGAACCAAGCACCACTATTAGACAACATTCAGTTTCCAATGGACACTATATTTTTGTTTATTTTTTGTGAGTAATGAACCATATTTATCCATTTATCCTTTTATCCAAAAAAAAAAAAAAAAAACGTCAAATAACCAGGATGTGTTAAAGTTGGCACTGCATCACAGATTAAGAATCTTCAGTGTTTTTCCTTATATTTACGTGTCTACATGTTCAGACCACTGTTTTCGGAAAAAAATAAAAAATAAAATAAAATAAATAGAAGTTTTTTTTGTGTGTGTGTGATTTTACACATGGATTGCTGTAGCAAAGTAATGTTTTACGACTTTACAAATGATGAGTATCCTTGCAAATGAATTAATAAAAACTATTGCTCAAAAATATCACATAAACAAATCGTATATAACAGTACGTTCCATTAATGAGAAAGAAATATGAATCAATGTTACTCTTGTGTCACACACACACTTCTTTACAAAAATAGTACATACTTTCACGACATATATGGATGCCAAAAAGAAAGGCTCTACGTCATAGTTAAAGGTGCAGTATGTAAGTTTGACACCTGGGGGTTGAACTAGGTATTGTACGCCAGTTTCAAAACACACACAAGTGCAGGTTGCCAGATTGACAACATTATCTGAAGTGTGCATAAATATCAAGCTTCGAGGCTGATTTAAACTGTGTACTAGATAAAACACGACATGATAGAAGGAATATTTTCCATATTAAAAGAAGTTTTTGTTAGAACCAAGACCTGCAATTTATATTTTAGAAACAGCTTCTACGTCTTGCAGCTAGATAAAGTGACAATGATCACCTCAGGTACACTTCATGTGTGTTATTCAGTGTTAAATGCTAACAATGCGAGTTTGAATGCCATTTTAGATTACATTTATCTCCATACTACTGAAAGCTGCAGCAGATCACCTAGTTCACCTAAGATCTTGAACATAAAATAAACCATTTGAAATTAAACTTTAGAACCATTATTCAGTGTAAACCAACACATTTTAGTGACTCAGCGTGTACATTTAAGAATGTAAATGTATTAATTCGATGTTAAACATTATCATTTCGCTGGAGTGCAGTAAGTGCACTATTGTGTATTTCCATCATATTTCGTCTGGCGCAAACAGCCAAATTGCTTATCACTGCATATCTCGTCATTTAGCATGTAGTCAAGACACCAGGTTACAATGTAATCTGCTCACCTAATGTTTACATTCGTAGTATTTATATTACTTGCTATTTAATAACCACCTCATGTGGAACTGAATCTGCTTCTCATTTTAGAGACTGTTACTGTCCACCAGAGGTTGCATTTCGGTCACAGACGCATGCTTTAAGAGCCTAACAGTATGAATGAAATATGCGGTTTTCCACCAAGGAAACCTGGGGTGCTGAAATATAATTGGCTAAATTGACAATGGGTGGGTTAAAAAGACCAAAACAAAGACAGCGTTCCAGCAAGTAGCGCACATTATCAAAGCAGAATATCTGACTTCAGCATTGTTTATCAGATAAACATGTTCACTAAGCATGTTTCTTAAATATCTGTAAACATATTATGGTATTTCTATGGTTTAGAAGAGTCAAAAACTTACATGCAGCACCTTTAATGATTAAAAATAATAATTTCATAACTCTAGACATTAGTTTGTGGAGAAAGTGACTAGTTTTTATTATTTAAATTCTATTTATTTATTTATTTTTATTTTTTTATTTTAAAGAAGATACTTGTCAGATTGCAGCTGACTTCCAAAAAATATCCCAAAATATCCCCGAAAAGATCCAAAAGTCAAACAATAATAAAGCTATGTGCCTTTAAGATTATAATAAACAATAAAACAAACCTATGTTTTCTTATATTATACAAAATATTTATTTTACAAAAGCAGATTTGCGCTCAAATAGACAGAAAATTAAAGCAAAATATTTGAACAAATTATATTATATTACACACTTGACATCATTTTTTGCTAGCCGTATTAAAAACAGTAGTCATGAATATGGAAAAAAAATACCTGTTGCTGATTTTAAACATACATCAACCACTGGTGGTTCTAATATTTTACCATTAATATTTCCATTTCACTACCAGTCCCTACCACACAAGGTCTTGGAGATCAGCGTGGTTGATTTCAGACCTCACAGATGTTACTTTACCCAGCATTTAGGCCAGAGCTCCTACGCTTCTCCATTAGCTTTGATAATTGAGGTTAGAAAACTCACGAACTCTTGTCCCAGAAAAGCAGCCCTGCACATCTATAAGGGTTGAGGTAGTTATCTGAGCCAGTATGGGAGATACTGGAAGTGACAGCTTCTGCTGGTAATTGACAGGTGTGTTGTGCAGCCTGCAGCTCTTTTGAAGCTCTATATGCAGTAGCTCGGCAAAGGTGAGATACTGAAGGCCCTCCAGGGACGAGTGTGCAGCTTCAGCCAGACAGGCCTGTATAGTGGAGAGGAACGCTTCAAAAGGTCTTCACTTCAGATTTAGATCAATAGATATTGGATAATGATGATAATTGGATTGCAGTGCATAGCTTAAAATATATACAGTATATACTCAAAGCATTCCCTTTCCTTTATCATGTAAAGGTTAATAAACAAATCATAGTTTATAATAATCAATAGTAATTGGATTAAAAATAAAATCTGACATATCTGTTATTTTAAAAACAAAATGTGAAACATTTATTATCCTAAAATTATTGCAAATAATAATAATAATAATAATAATAATAATAATAATATTGGCAGCACTGTGGCGTAGTGGGTAGCACGTTCGCCTCACAGCAATAAGGTCGTGGGTTCGAGCCCTGGCTGGGTCAGTTGGCATTTCTGTGTGGATTTTGCATGTTCTCCCTGTGGTTGCAGATTGGGAGATGGTTGGGAGATTAATAATAATAATAATAATAATAATAATAATAATAATAATAATAATAATCGAATATGCAGTCTATTATCATTACTGAGATAAATGCATCTATTTTGAAAATGAAGTTATGTATTTATTTTAGTTTATATAATTATATTTTAGATTACATTAGTATTAAATTTAGTACCTATAGTTTAATTACTTCTCTCAAAAATGAAAATAAAAACAATATAGCAAAATAACAAAATCTGAGAAATTTGTTATTTTAAAAATATATTATGCATTTACATAATAATTATAATAATAATAATAATAACAACAACAACAACAACAACAACAACAACAACAACAACAACAACAACAACAACAACAACAACAACAATAATAATAATAATAATAACAGGGCCTCGCGGTGGCACAGTGGGTAGCACAATTGCCTCACAGCAAGAAGGTCGCTGGTTTGAGCCAATGTTGAAGTGTGTGAAGTTTGCATGTTCTCCCTGTGTTGGTGTGGGTTTCCTCCGGGTGCTCCAGTTTCCCCCACAAGTCCAACAACATGCGCTATAGGTGAATTCGGCAAGCTAAATTGGCCGTAGTGTATGTGTGTGAATGAGTGTGTATGGATGTTTCCCAGAGATGGGTTGCAGCTGGCATCTGCTGCATCGGCAGCATCCGCTACGTAAAACATATGCTGGATTAGTTGGCGGTTCATTCCGCTGTGGCAACCCCAGATTAATAAAGGGACTAAGCCGACAAGAAAATGAATGAATGAATGAATAATAATAATAATCATCATCATCATAATCATATTCATAATCACAATCATTATCATAATCACAAACACAACAAATTTGCATTATATTATCTTCACTTCTATTTTACTTTGAAATAAAATTAATTATGTATTTATTTTTAGTTTATATACTGTAATTACGTTTTAGATCACTTTAGTATTATATTGTCTGTATTATATTGTCTGCCCAGTTTTTTGCTTCATGTTTACAAAAACTGATAACGAATTTTGGTCCAAGCAACATAATGAACAACTGCTTGTTGAACCTTCAGACGAGACAACCAATTAAACTCGAACAAATACAAATGCGGAACATCTGTTTGGAAAATCTGAATAAACCAAAGACAACCTAAAAGTGCATGTATAACGTTACATGTATTATTTTCGCGAAGTCTAAACTAAGTCACGCACATTTATACTGGATCCGCGGCTGTCAAAACTTGACTAAATGATAATCACATACAGCTGTGAAACTCGATCGCGCGTGACGCAAACTGAGCAAAAACTGCAACTCTTACCCACAGTTCTCTCCTGCATTTATATCTATATGCTGATTTAGCCACCGAATTTGATCTGCAGCCTGAAAAAAATGGACTCAGGTTTGTCACGGTGGCTTGGAGAATAAGCATCCAGCCAGTCCTGCTGTCAAGCCAAGCGGAAAAAAGACCCTCGAGCGGAATTGTGCTGATCTCATCTTGACGGATGCAGAGCAAAGAGATGGACTAATGTATTCACACGTATGACTCCTTCACCAGGTGCTCCTTTTCATTATTCATAATCTGACAGATGACCGCAGTTCCTCCATACTGGCTTTGTACTTTTAAAGCTGAAGTGTGTCATTTTTTGTAACATGAACTTTACTGAGCATAATCGCCTTTTTTTTCAGACTGGTTATTCCATCATCTGGTGATAAAATAAAATAAAATAAAATAAAATAAAATAAAATAAAATAAAAT
>CAIGQQ010030554.1:88261-118688 GCA_903798035.1 Danio albolineatus | reverse complement strand
GAAATTAGTTCTTAAACCTATCATGTTAAAAATGTGTTGAAAAAAAATGTCACAGTTAAACTTTCTGAACAGCACATATATAAGGGCAAATATATAAGGGCTAATAATTTTGTATTCAACGGTATATTTACTGAACACAACAAAACCTACTGGTGGAATACCTGTTCTGGTTGATTTTGCCATGCATTTAACATTAAATGCCCAATGAAACATTACAGCTTCCTTTTGTTTTAAAGTAAAAACAATGACTAATAATGATAAATATGCAGGTTTTTTTTTTTTTTTATAAAAAGTTACTGCTGAATATACTGACAAGTAATAAAAACATAAAAAATGCAGTTTTATTATCATTCCTTCTGATTCTATGTGAACATATCCTTCATTACAATTAAAGCGATAACAAGACAGAGGAATGCTATAGTTGAAGTCCTTTTCAGAACATTCCTTTTCCAGCTGATTAAGGCTAAAAATACTGACAGCTAATCAGAATCCACTCTGCTTTGAGAGCACAAGGCGGCTCAATCTTCTCTTTCTGCCATTACTTTAAAACCAAAGAGGCGAAACTCAGCCTCAGATGTAAAATGAAGCTTGTAATCTACAGAGAGCATCAGAACAGAAGAGCCGCTGGCAGATCTCCACTGCGTTTGGCTTCCTTTGCTGCTCTCCAACCGACTGTTTCTAACTCTACAGAGTCTTCACACATCCAAACAAACCCAAACACACTCCCTCGTCTGCTTTTCCTCAAGAGACACAAGGAGACACTTGGTTTCTAATGCATGTTGCAACAATATCCTTCCTACGTTTTTTTCATTATCTTTATTTGCATGCTAACGCTGGTAATACTATCTCTGTAGCTTATACTTATCGCAGCTCAAGATAATTCAACCAAAAGAGCACAAATATTGTTTACACCTTCTCGTAATTTCATTATCAAACTTCTTAATCTTTTTTTCTTTATATATTATAGGACCAAAAGATGGATACACAGTATGGATGGATGGACAGTAAAACAGAAGTAGGAAGGATGGGTGGACAGATGGATGGACAGTAAAAAAGTGAAGTACAGAAGAATGGATGGATGGATGGACTGTAAAAAGTGAATGATAGATAGATAGATGGATGGATGGATGGATGGATGGAAGGACGGACGGACGCATGGGTGGATGGGTGGATGGATGCAAGGATGGATTTAATGGATGGATGGATGGATGGATGGATGAATGGATGGACTGTAAAAAGTGATGGATGGATGGATGGATAGCAAAAAAGTGAAGCATGAATGGATGGATGGATGGATGGATGGATGGCTCGATGGATGGATGCATGGTTGGATGGATGGATAGACCAAAAGGTGGATACACAGTAAAAAGTGAATGATGGATGAATGGATGGACTGTGAAAAATGTACGATAGAAGGATGGAGGGATGGACGGAAGGATGGATAGATGAATAGACAGATAGATAGACGGATGGAATAAAAAATAAGCATAGAGGGTTGGATGGATGGATTGATGGATGGATGCATGGATGGATGGATGGCCTATAAAAAGTGAATGACACAGAGATGGATGAAGGTATGTATGTATGGACTGTAAAAAGTGATGGCAGGATGGATGGATGGAAGGATGGGTGTATGGATAGATGGTTGGTGTTAAAACTAAATGATGGATGGACGGATGGATGAATGAATGGATGGATGGATGGATGGAGGGATGGATGGATGAACAGATTGATGGACTATAAATAAGTGAAACATAGATGGATGGATGGATGGATGGATGGAAGGATGGATGGATGGATGGATGGATGGATGGATGGATGGAGAGTAAAAAAGTGAAGCATAAGGAATGAATGATGGATGGATGGATGGACTATAAAAAGTGAGTGATAAAGGGATGGATGAATGGATGGACCAACAGATGGATACACAGTAAAAAGTAAAAGATAGAAGGATGGAAGGATGGATGGATGGACAGTAAAAAAGTGAAGCATAAGGAATGAATGATGGATGGATGGATGGATGGATGGACTATAAAAAGTGAATGATAGAGCGATGGATGGATGGATGGTTGGATGGGTGGATGGAGGGATATGTGGATGGATGGATAAATGGATATAGGGTAATTTTCATTGTTTGGGTGAACTAGTCCCTAAAAAGTAGTTCTACAAATAATCAATTCAAATTAACTATAGTTATTTCATGGCATTTTGACAAGTTTGTTTTTCACAGATGACATAGAAACTGAAACATTTAATGTTTTTAATCATACCTTAAGAGAAAAGTGTTTTTCACAAACACATAAACCTCAAAATTGTGTTTTCAAATTGCAACAAATTCCAGACAAAAACAATCAAATGGACCTGCGATCAGAATATTTATGTGCGTACACCCAAAAATGTGCTCTAAAACCATTTATCAACCACACAGCAATGCCTGACAAGCATTCAGCCCTCGAACGCCACTCCAGTTAAAAGTCTGCGCAAATTTCCACTCGTGTTGAATGGAAAACAACTGAACAAAGCGAATGAATCGGGGGTGGAGCTGTCAGCAAGCAAAACTTCATTTGCTCTCATCGCCGAGACTGAACGTTTCCATGTTTTGAGGATGAAAATCTCCCCCGCACGCTAAATTATCCACGAGCCGCTGACTTTGATCCAGAAGGGGGGGCCGCGGTTCTGATTCTGAGTGCCCTCGTTTCGGAGCTGAATGTATTAAGGAATAGTGACACGATCAAGGCTGTTCTTTTCATACTGGTCGCACTGATAAAGATGAAAGCGGGCGAACCAGACGAAAGCGTCCCAGCGAGATCAGCGCAAACTTTTAGCATACCGACTGCTGCGCTGCTTCTGATTCAGTGAAACGCAGGGAAAATTTGAGATGACAGGGGGAGTGAAGATGGAGAGAGAGATGGGTTTCAAACACCTTATAAAATAAAAAATAAAAAAACAACTGAAAGCAGAACTCTCAAGGAAATGATGCGGACGTGTGTCTTTTAGCGCAGGTCAAACCGGGTTGATGTTTTCAATTTGGACTTCCTGCACAGTCCAGTGAGCAGCTCTGAATGTGGAAACTGAACACTTCACTCCTAATATCCTCCAATCAGCGCTATTGAGGCCGAACGACCACTTGGAGACTTTTTTAACAGGAAATGAAACGAGAAACTAGATTGGTGAAGGTGATGGAAATAGTAACGGAGGTGGAGAAAGAAAAAAAGGGATAACTGGTTAGACTGTGAGTGTGTGACAGGGTATTAGAGGGGAAAACCTTCATGGCACAACAGCATTAAAAATATTGTACTAATAATGTTATTTACGTGCATTTACTCATTTAGCAGATGATTTTATCCAAAGCGACATCAGAGCAGATCCCCGATTAGTCCCTGATTTATATGGGTTCGCCACAGCAGAATGAACTGCCATAATATAATGTAATGTAATGTAATGTAATGTAATGTAATGTAGTGTAGTGTAGTGTAATGTAATGTAATGCAATGTAATATAATATAATGTAATGTCACTTAACGTAATATAATATAATATAATATAATATAATATAATATAATATAATATAATATAATATAATATAATATAATAAATATAATATAATATAATATAATATAATATAATATAATAATTTTAAAAATAAGTTACACAAACAACAGAAAAAGGACAATATAGAAAAACAAAATGAATAAATAATAATTAAATGACATAAATAAATAATCCATATTTATAATCGCGAGTCCATATTGGAGTTAAAGCTAAATGATAATTTAATTATATATATATATAATATATATATATATATACATACACACTCACCGGCCACTTTATTAGGTACACTTGTCCAACTGCTCTCTTTAAGGATATTTCTAATCCGCCAATCACATGGCAGCAACCCAATGCATTTAGGCATGTAGACATGGTCAAGATAATCTGATTTAGATCAAACTGAGTCAGAATGGGGAAGAAATGTGATTTAAGTGACTTTGAACGTGGCATGGTTGTTGGTGCTAGACGGGCTGGTCTGAGTATTTTAGAAACTGCTAATTCACTGGGATTTTCACGCACAACCATCTCTAGGATTTACAGAAAGGTGAGCGCCAGTTCTTTGAGTGCAAAGGTCTTGTTAATGTCAGAGGAGAATCTCCAGACTGCTTTGAGCTGATGGAACGGCAACTCAAATAACCACTCATTACAACCGAGGTATGCAGAAGAGCATCTCTGAACGCACAACACGTCCAACCTTGAGCCAGGTGGGCTACAGCAGCAGAAGACCACACCAGGTGCCTCTTATGTCAGCTAAGAACATGAAACTGAGGCTAAAATTGGCAGAGGCTCACCAAAATTGGACAAGAAGATTGGAAAAACGTTGCCTGGTCTGACGAGTCTCGATTTCTGCTGCACCATTCGGATGGTATGGTCAGAATTTGCCGTCAACAGCATGAAGCATGGCTCCATCTTGCCTTGTATTAACGGTTCAGGCTGGTGGTGGTGGTGTAATGGTGTGGGGGATATTTTCTTGGCACACTTTGGGCCCATTAATACCAATTGATCATCATGTCAACACCACAGCCTACCTATTGTAGTTGTATTGTCGTTGACCATGTCCATGCCTTTATGATCACAGTGTACCCATCTTCTGATGGCTACTTGGAAGTTTACCAAGGGGGTAGGGCTGTACAATATGGACAAAATAATCATATTGCGATTTTTGGAACAAATATTTGCGATAGCTGCGATTTTGGCAGCTGTTTTTTTACATACACACATTCTAAATGTATTCAATGCACAAGAAGTGCAGAACAAAACATTTCACAATGAAATAACATAGTATTAAGTTTAATAAATAAAACTGTAGTAAAATTGTCTTTAAAACAGACAACATAAAATAACTGAAGATGAACTAACCTCAACTCTAGTTAAATACATACTGTACACAGTAGCACTCACTGCTGGATCAACAAAACTGTAATAAATTGTCTTAAAACAGACAACATGAAGAAATAAAGATGAAATAACCTCAATTCCAGTCATAACAATAAATAAAAACTAAATGTAAATCAAAACCACCTATTCGGTTCTCTCGCTCAACTTTGTCATGAGCAGAGTGAGCTCTGATTGGTTAACATCTTTCTCCCACTCAGCTTAGCTGTAACTGCCTGGTGTGCTGCGTCAGCTCTGATTGGTTAAAATATTAAAATTACGCACACAAGAACAAAAAATAAATTAATAGGTAAAATTGCAGCCTTAAGCGATTTAAGAAATTGCATGTGCTTAAATCGCGTTTTTTTGGCGTTTGCGATTAATTGCACAGCCCTATTATTTTAGTTATTTTGAAATAATGGTAAAACTGAACTTACCAAATGTTTGTATTATAAAAACTTGCAATGACACAAGACAGATCCACATATTGTACTGTAGGACCAATTAAACTAGTTTAAATCAAGATCAATCCATTCAATAAACACCAGTTAAGACAGCGAAACTCCAAAAACGATGTCATTGAGGCAAAGTTTTTATATTCGCACATTCGATCAGAGACAACTTGTGACACACTCCCTGTTGCACATTGAATATTTGGTCTGAAATCACATGCATGACTTCAAAACAACATTAGCACCATTTATTTGACAGTAAACAATGTTGTACTTTGATAGTCATTGGCTCCTAATATGATTTCACTATTTAGAACTTGCAAATACTTTCCTGAAGTTATATTATTAAGGAAAAAGTCTGAATGTGTGAATATAAAACCAACTTTACTTCAATCACCATGACTAGCTCCCACCATGAACAATCCACCACTAATCATTCTGAACAGGCTTCGGGAATATAAACGGTTGTAACACATTCTCCATTGCTGTGGACTGTATTGATTTCATAAGCTTGTTTAATCAAGTGTAATCCTGTTTGGCTCCGTTAAAGAGCTCTCACTGACTCACCGGCCTGGTTGGTGGTGATGTCTATGGAGACGTGCTGGGCAGGGTACGGGCTCTTGTTGGAGACGCCGTTGACCGCCTGGATCTCGAACGTGTAGAGTGTGTGAGCCAGCAGGTTACTGATGAACACCCTGGACTCGGTCAGTCCCAGCTGACGTGGCTGAAACTCCACATTGTCGTCGCAGTGGGAGCACGAGCGCCGGTCCGCTTGGCACTTCTTGCACACAATGTTGTACGTGACGTCCTCGCGACCGCCTGTCTCACGCGGAGAATGCCATTCTAGGGTCACGGACGTCTCATTCACAATGGAGATTACGTTTCGGGGTCCAGAAGGAACACCTGAGGAGACAGTATAAAGGAAAACATGTGAGGATAAATCATTCTGTGTGTGATGTACATGTTGTTCATTTGTAAGTTGCTTTGATTCAGTTGAGTCAGGAATCATTTGAACTGAAGGAAATGATTCACATATCACATTCACATATCTAAACTGATTTAATTGATTCACAAATCGTCATTACTTAGATTTATCTTTTGCAAGTTGCTTTAAATCAGCTGGACTTAGGAATCATTTGAACTGAAGGAACTGATTCCCATATCATAAATCAGTTTGAATGAATAAATGTGTGAATCATTTGAACTGGTTCAATTGATTCAATAAGTTTATAAATCATATTTACTTTTGTGTGTCATTTGAAAATATTTGTGTCACAGTGTAGAACCAGAGACACTGTGACTGACACACACACATCACAAAACAATTTATACATAAATCTTTGTTGTGTGTTTGTGTAATGTGTATAGGTTGTTGTTGTTTTTTGTCTAAGTTTAGCATTGTGTTTATGTAAATATATCAATTTCATATCAAAGAAATAACCCATATCATCTTTCCATTTACACTGAAATAACCACAGACACATTTTCTTTTAAACATCATTTATTAATCAAACATAGATTACATACACTCACCGGTTTCCATCCCTCAACACCAAACCTGTTCAGATAACAAACAAAGCCATTTATACAGTCTTTTCCCGCCTTTTCCATCCATACAGCCATTTTTGAAGACATCATCAGGGTCACAACCCCTTGTATATGATAAAAATCACTGTTCTGTTGTTTATATTTGTATTGGTTGTATGTTGTGTTGTATTTTGAGTTTTGTATGTGCATTTCTTTACTTGTAATCATTTATACTTTTGTTTAATGTCTTTTTATGTATTCATTTTCTCCATGTCAACCCACAACCTGTATAATGGTTTAATCCATGGGCGGGGCCAAGGATATAAAATGGCCCCCAAACCTTCACTCGATGTGGGAAGTGGTAGGAGTAGGTTGTGTGGTGAGATAGAGAGTACATATTCAACAGATTATTTTTCAGGTCATTTTTATTGATTTAGCTGAACAACCCTGTAAATATTGTATAGTTTATTTTTCTTTATTGTTATTTTGTCACTTTCACCTTTTTGCTGGATTTTTTTTCTTCACTTTGTGTCAAATAAATCACACTTCACTTTCAACAACGGCATCTGTGACACTTTTTGCCTCCATCCTCCCGGTCAATCGTAACAATTTGACTCGTGGATCATTTGATCATCTTTAATTTTGTTGCTCTCATTTGCAATTTTGACTGATACATTTGTGAGTCATTTGAACTGACTCAATTAATTCAATTGATTCACAAATTATCTTTACTTTTATTACTCTTTAGTAATTTGTTTTGAATCAGTTTGACTCAGGAATCATTTAAACTGAATCAACAGATTCACATATATTTACGTTGGTTGCTCTTTTTTTGTGAGTTGCTTTAAATCAGTTTAATTCATACCTGTGTGAATCATTTGAACTGTCTGAACTGATTCAATTGATTCAGAAATCATCTTTACTTTGATCTATCACTTTGTAAGTTGCTTTTAAATGAGTTGGAATCATTTGAACTGAAGGAACTGATTAACATATCATAAATCAGTTTGAATAAACAAATGTTGTTTGAACTGGTTCACTTGATTCAATTAGCTCATAAATCATATTTACTTTTGTATGTTGTTTGAAAATATTTTGACTAGTGGATCCTTAGATTATCATTATGTTGTTCTTTTTTGTAAGTTTGACTCATAAATGTTTGAATCATTTGAACTGACTCAATTCATTCAGTTGATTCACAAATCATTTTGACTTTTATTTCCCTTCTGTTCGTTATTTTAATCAGTTTGACTCAGGAATTATTTGAACTGAATCAACAGGCTCACATATAATTAAGTTGGTTGCGTGAGTTGCTTTAAACCAGTTTAATTCATACCTGTGTGAATTATTTGAACTGACTGAACTGATTCGATTGATTCAAAAATCTTGACTTATATTTCTCTTTTTTAAGGTGCTTTGAATCATTTTGACTCAGGGATCATTTGATCTGAAGCAACTGATTAACGTAACATATTTACTTTGGTTGCTCCTTTTTGGTGAGTTGCTCTAAATCAGTTTGACTCATAAATGTGTGAATCATTTGAACTGACTCAATTGATTTAATTACTGATTAATCTTTAATTATGTTGCTCTTATTTGTAAGTTGCTTTATATCAGTCTGACTGATAAATGTGTGAATCATTTTAACTGACTGGACTGATTCAATTGATTCACAAATCATCTTTACTTTTATTTCTCTTCTGTAAGTTATTTTGAATCAGTTTGACTCAGGAATCATTTGAACTGAATCAACGGGTTCACATATATTTATGTTGGTTAAGTAAGTTGCTTTAAATCAGTTTAATTCATACCTGTGTGAATCATTTGAACTGACTGAACTGATTCAATTAATTCACAAATCATCGTTCCTTTGATTTTTCGTTTGTAAGTCGTTTTAAATCAGTTGGACTCAGAAATCATTTCAACTGAATCAACAGGTTCACATATCATAAATCATTTTGAATTAATGAATGTGTGAATCATTTAACTGACTCAATTATTTTTAATCAGTTTGACTGAGGAAACATTTGAACTGAATCAACGGGCTCACATATAGTTACATTGGTTGCGTGAGTTGCTTTAAACCAGTTTAATTCATACATGTGTGAATAATTTGAACCAACTGAACTGATTCAGTTCATTCACAAATCATCTTGACTTTTAATTCTCTACTGTAAATCATTTTGAATCAGTTTGACTCAAGAATCATTTGAACGGAATCAACAAGTTCACATATTTACATTGGTTAGGTGAGTTGCTTTAAATCAGTTTTAATTAACACCTGTATGAAACGTTTGAACTAACTGAACTGATTCAATTAATTCACAAATCATCGTTACTTTGATTTATCCTTTGTAAGTTGCTATAAATCAGTTGGACCCAGAAATCATTTGAACTGAAGCAACTGATTCACATTTCATGAATCAGTTTAAACTCATAAATGTGTGACTCATTTGAACTGGCTCAATCGATTCAATTAGTTCACAAATCATATTTACTTTTGTATGTCATTTGAAATTATTTTGACTCATGGATCATTTGATCATCTTTATGTTGTTCTTATTTGTAAGTTGCTTTAACTTAGTTTGCCTCATAAATGTGTGAATCAATGAGTGAATGTTTGAACTGATCATTTGATCTTTTACAGCAGTCCAGTTTGTTATTGCAGTTCTATAATTACAACTCCTACAATCAGATTTCATTTAATTACACTAATTACTACAAATGACTCATTTTAGATTAATTTTCTTAGCTGAAAACCTACTTTTATTTTATTAATATACACAAATGTATGATTTCAAATGTATGACTATAACAGTATTATGTTATCAGATGAAAACAGGATGCCACTAAAGGCTAGGTGGTCTTTTGTGGCTGTTTGAATACATTTGATCAAAGAAGCGCCTGTGCTGTGAAAGCAGTCTGACCAAATGCATTTTCAGTTTAGAAAGTGGTTAAAAGTGGACAAGCTCAAAATCCTCCAAACACCTGCATTCAGTATTGTCCAATTGTTCAATGCATCAATGTCAAGGTCAAGGTAACGTTTACTGTCTTGTTTTGGATAAGAGAAACTGAACCACAGCAAAAAAATAAAATAAATAAAAAAATGATGACCCACGAAAATTGAACCCACAAAATAATATGAACTCATTTTGTAAGACTTTTTTGGTAACACTTTTTTTCGATGGTCCATTTGAGTATCAGTAGACTGTCTGCTTAATATCTGTTGATACTGACATTCAACTGAAATTTAATGACTATAAGAGACTTTGCAAGTACATGTCAACTTACACTAACCCCTAACGCGAACCCTAATCCCAACCTAAAAGTCTGCTTATAATCTAATGAGAATTAGTTGCAATGTAACTTAAATTCAACAAACGAACCATCAAAATAAAGTGTGACCGACTTTTTGAATTTAACATTTTTTTTACTGATTTTAGGAACCAATGCCATAAAGATTTCGCGTTTAGATTTCGAAGATCACTATTATAGCAGGTTTAAAGGCAGCACTAAGCAGCAACCAATTTCATAAATAGCCTTGAATTTTACTGACACAGACTATATATTTGTATTTGTTACAAGTATTTAAGTATTTAACTATTTAAATATAAAAGTATTTGTTAGTATTTAGTGTTGTCCTCCTGTAGAAGAATGTCATGAGAACAGTGCTTAGTGTAACTAAGTACTCCCACTTTTGTAGATGAATATTTGTATCTCTTTCATGTTTCACTTGATATTGTCTTGTTTATTAAAATTTGACTTATTATTTTTCTACACCATAGTCATTTGTCAAGGTAACGTTTACTATCTTGTTTTGGATAAGAGAAACAGAACCGTAGCACAAAAAAAAACAAAAACTAAAAAAATGCTTTATAATATATATTTATTCTTTTATTTAATAACATGAACTCATTTTGTAAGACCTTTTGAATTTAACTCATTTTTTACTGATTAAAAAAAAAACAGTCCTTAGCATTACCTAGTACACCTCCTTTTGAAGATGAATATTTGTATCTCTTTCTTAGTGAATATAGTCAATATTTTGGGGTACATGTAAAACAAATCAGTTTCGTTAAACAGTAATATCCATTAAAATAAGAGGTTGATCACAAAACGTCTTTAAGAATAGAAAGATAATTCATTTACACTGAAATGTGCAATAGGGGGGAAAAAATCCAACTAAATTATACTTTTTGTATGTTTCAGTTGATTTTTTCCTGTTTATTAAAATTTGACTTATTATTTTTCTACGACATAGTCATTTGTCAAGGTAACGTTTACTGTCTTGTTTTGGATAAGAGAAACAGAACCGTAGCACAAAAAAGGTAAAAAAAACTGCTTTATGATATATTTTTGTTTTTTTATTTAATTACATGAACTCATTTTGTAAGACCTTTTGAATTTAACTAATTTTTTACTGATTTAAAATAAAACAGTCCTCAACATTACCTAGTACACCCCCTTTTGAAGATGAATATTTGTATCTCGTTCTCTGTGAATATACTCAATAATTTGTGGTACATTTTAAACAAATCAGTTTTGTTAAACAGTTATATCCATTAAAATAAGAGGTTGATCACAAAACGTCTTTAGGAATAGAATGATAATTCATTTACACTAAAATGAGCCACTGGAGAAAATAAATCCAACTAAATTATATAATTTGCATGTTTCACTTGATTTTTTTTTTCCTGTTTATTAAAATTTGACTTATTATTTTTCTACAACATAGTCATTTGTCAAGGTAGCGTTTGCTGTTTTGGATAAGAGAAACAGAACGACAGCACAAAAAAACTGCTTTATAATATTTTTTGTTCTTTTTTTTAATAATATGAACTCATTTTGTAAGACCTTTTGAATTTAATTCATTTTTTACTGATTTTAAAAACAGTCCTCAGCAGTATGTTTCCTGTTTATTAAAAGTTGACTTATTTTTCTACAACATACTAATTTGGCCAATTTATTGTTATTGTAAAATTGTCAGCATATAACCAAGAAGGACGAACCAGTGTCCACCTTCACTGTCTTTGCCACATCTGGGAGAGTTATGGTGTGGAGAAGCCCCACAGAAGCATACAACCCTGACTGTTGCATGCCCAGAGAGAAGCATGAGGGTGGATCTGTGATGGTTTGGGCTGCAATATCATGGCATTTTCTAGTTCCAATACTTGTGCTAGATGCATATATACATAAAGATTTGAAAAGAAATGTTAAGTAAATGATGACAGAATTTATTTATGCAAAAATCAAACTATTTCTCCAGATATTAAACGTCAACAGATGTTTTTTAAAGCATATTTCCCTTTAGTGTGCAGAATGTCAGCTGATGATATGTCACAGCTAACCTTTTCCGACACAAATATGCAATTTCTACTTAACTCCTAGAAAGTCTTACAGAATGAAGCTGTGTTGTGCGTTCTCTTTTAGCTCAGTCCCAGAGCGATGTGTAACTGTTTATAATTACCATTCAGAGCGGCGGCCCCCGAGCGGCCGTACATCAGCCCACAAACTCAACACCGAGAGCGGCTTTTCATCGGCAGGAGGAACGAGGGATAAAAAAAAACAAAAAATAAGGCTTTGGTAACAGCTCTTTATCACAACCTCCTGGATCCATTCCTACACATTCAACCTTCCCAGTACAGCCGCAGGGAGAAAAACATATTGTGTTTCTGATAAAGCATTGACTTCCCCCAGTGCACAGAACATCCGGCCAGGAACTGAGGATTTACAGATCACCGAAAGGTTGTGATGTTAACTACAGACCGCGACAGAAGTTGATGAGAGCCAGGAAAAGTTCTGGTTCAGGTTTGATTTTTTTATGACAGGCCTCTTCCACGAGAGCATTTGAGTGACTTCTCCTTGAAATATCAAACCTGGTGAGGAGACGTTCCAGCGCTTGAAGAAAGAGTAGGATTATTTCACTCAAGTCGAGACACAATGTGCTATTGTGCAGACAGGGCCTTGTGGGACATCTCAGGGGCTGCTGGGACCCTGAACGGGGAGAACTGATGACAGAAGTGACTTTGAACTCTAACGACCCCAAATGTTAGGGAAGCCAGAGCAGCAGAAGGCTTCTGAGAGCTCTCTATACTTCGAATAATAAAATATAAAATCCATAATATAATAAAACACAATATATACAAAAATGATGTCTGGAGAAAACATTTAGATTTTCATGTAAATTACAAGCACTTGCTCAACCAAACAACAACAAAAAGTTCTGGTCCTGACTCTGGTTTACCTAACCTAAAAAAATAAAACAAACAAAAAAATTAAAATAATAATAACTTTTCCAAAATCAATACAAAAGAGTAAAAAAAATAATAATAATTTGTGTGGTTGTTTGTTTATGCATGGGCTGTTGGGAAAAACAAAACAAAACAAAACAAAACAAAACAAAACAAAACAAAACAAAAACAAAAACAAAAACAAAAAACTAAACTAAACTAAACTAAACTAAACTAAACTAAAAACAAAACTAAAAACAAAACCAAACAAAACAAAACAAAACAAAACAAAACAAAAACAAACCAACAAAAAAAAAATAAACAATGTGTAAAAAACAAAACAGATGTGAATGTTTGGGAAATGGCACAAACTAAATCTAAAGGGTGATAAAGTTTATCAAATGAAGCAATAAACAAATTAACACAATAACATTTTGGTTATCATCAAATCAGACATTATTTCACTTAAGCTTAGACAAAATGTGCAATTGGGCAGACAGGGCCTTGTGGGACACGTCAGGGGCTGCTAGGACCCTGAACGGGGAAAACTGATGACAGAAGTGACTGAACTCTGGCGACCCCCAAAAATTAGGGAAGTCGGTCCAGGGAAACTTGCTTTAACTTGAACGGGAACGGCTTCTGAGAGCCCTCTATATGTCGATTCAAATATTGATATTTAATTTATATTTAACATATTTAATTTATGTTTGAAGAAACCTTTCATTTTTCATGTAATATACAAACAATTGCTCAGCCAATTAACAACAAAAAGTTCTGGTCCTGACTCATGTCTAGCTACAAACATAAAAAAAAAATCATTCAGTACATATGGCTCAAACAAAATAACTTATCTCAACTTAAAACAAAACAGTATTAATATAGTAATGGTAATTGTTTGATTGTCAATTTGTGGATGGGCTGTTGGACAAGAAAAGAAAAGAAAAGAAGAAAAGAAAAGAAAAAAAGAAAAGAAAAGAAAAAAGAAAAGAACATGAGTGTAAAAATAAAATTAATGTTTAAAAGTTTGTGAAATGTCACAAAACAAAACAAAAGGGTGATAAAGTGTATCAAACAAAGCAATACATTAATAAACAAACAAAATTAGTCAGCTGCACATGCATGATGCGAATCTCTTGTTCCACCATATCCCAAAGGTGCTCTATTGGATTGAGACCTGGTGACTGTGGAGGCCATTTGACTACAGAAGCTCATTGTCATGTTCAAGAAACCAGTTCGAGATGATTCACGCTTCATGACATGGCGCTTTATCCAACAATACTCAGGTAGGCTGTGGCGTTGGCGTGATTGGCTGATTAGAAATTTGTTTTAACAAGCAGTTGGACAGGTGGGCGACATGGTGGCGAGGTAGGTAGTGCTGTCGTCTCACAGCAAGAAGGTCACTGGTTCGAGCCTCGGCTGGGTCAGTTGGCATTTCTGTGTGGAGTTCTCCCCGTGTTCGTGTGGGTTTCCTCCGGGTGCTCTGGTTTCCCCCACAGTCCAAAGATATTCGGTATAGGTGAATTGAGTAAGCTAAACTGTCCGTAGCGTATGTGTGAATGAGTGTGTCTGGATGTTTCCCAGCGATGGGTTGCGGCTGGAAGGGCATCCGCTGGGTAAAACAAATGCTGGATCAGTTGGCGGTTCATTCCGCTGTGGCGACCCCGGATTAATAAAGGGACTAAGCCGAAAAGAAAATGAATGAATGGAGTTGGACAGGTGTACCTAATAAAGTGGCTGGCGAGTGTATAGTTTACTAAAAAAAACAATAAATAAAAAAGCAACACACACACACACATGCATGCATACATTAAATTAAATTTGGTAACACAACTTATCAAACAAATATTTCAAGAAAAAAAAAATCCAACCAACAAGATTTTTTTTCATTGTAACTTATGATGATGTAAAAGAGTAAAATAAAACAACAACTGCAAAACAGTAAAAGAAATATGGCATTTTGAAACTAGGTCCCAAATATGGGTGTTTTTAAAAACATCAGACCCCTTTTTGTGAACAAAAATAAAATAGATCCTGAAAAATGCCATTCATCCTCAACATATGGTGAAAGTTAGCCATTTAACTCTTTTAACTGCCTATTTCCACTGAAAAATGAAGGAAAATATTTGAGTTCACTATCTAGGAGTAGCAGACTTTGTGTCCTATTGAGGAAACCAGGCCATGGATGTTTTTAAAAGGTCTGCACAGGTTCATAAAGCAGCTCTTTTCTGCACTGTTAGCATGGAGTGTTTCATTCAGACAGGGAGCTGGTCCCTATCCAAACAGCAGGGCTTTGCTTACACCACAGTTAACACCCAAAGCACTGTTTGATTAGGTGCCACGACAGCAAAGATGTCTTACTCACTATATCTCACAGTCAGGCTTAAGGAAAGCAGAGGGGGAAAGGTAAGAAAGCAAGAGGAGGGAGGAGAAAAAGAACAAGTGGAAAAAGTGGAGGTGGGACATTTCTGGAACTAGGCCAAAAGATGTGTGTGTGTGTGTGTGTGAGTACAGAATGAGGCCATGAGATACAGCCGGTTCTAACACAATTAAGCCGTTCTCAAAGGAAATCCAAGCACACCAAGAGCAGCATCACTATAACTGTCAGCATATGAAACTGCACTGATAGAATGTGTTTACCTCCCAGTATATATGTATGTGTGTGTGCGCGCGTGTGTGTGTGTGTGTGTGTGTGTGTGTGTGTGTGTGTGTTTATGTGGAAAAATATGAAAATGTTGTGATGTTGATATATGACAAGTTTACGATGGTTTATGAGGACATGCATTGTGTCCTGTTTGTATTTGTTTGTATGTCTGCAATTTACTATATCTAAAACCCATAATAAAAACCTGTTTTGTAAAAAAAGACCCCTAAAAAAAAGAAGTGCTTTGGTTAATGAAACCTAGACACCGTCCACTTGTGGTGTTAGGCTCAGACACACAATGTTTGCGATGCTCT
Organism: Danio albolineatus; assembly: GCA_903798035.1. Classification (NCBI taxonomy): domain Eukaryota; kingdom Metazoa; phylum Chordata; class Actinopteri; order Cypriniformes; family Danionidae; genus Danio; species Danio albolineatus. The sequence goes on along the minus strand of CAIGQQ010030554.1, from coordinate 102,598 downwards.
CAACAAGATTAAAAGCAAATCCTGTGAGCTAGTATCAAAGCGTCAGAGATGTGAGGATGAGAGAGACAGACACACTGAGAACTGTGACAGGCATGAGGAGATTAATCTGGAAATGGACATGTGGATGATAAGGAATCGACTGGCTGCTGCTGCTGCTGCTGGATTTATTGCACATTTAACTCTCTCTGTCTCAGACACACTGGCGAGAGGCCAACCAGACGCCTGCTACCACTGCCCGTCCAGCACGATGAGGATAAATCGGGCTTGTTTTACAACGCACACACAAAAAAGCAACACTATCTTTATTGAGTTTTCTCTCAGTTTTCTCATTCTCGGTGGACCACTTACACTGAGCTTCATGATGCAGTTCCTATTGCAAGACACTATAAACTGCACCATTTAAAAATGTATATATACAGTTCTTTCATTACTAATACTGAAATTTAGCAAAGATACCGTAAACCTTAAAACTAATGCCAAAAAATACCTTAAAACCTATGTAAAAAGGATACCTGACTTTAAAGGGGACCTAATATGCCATTTTTAACAAGAAGTAAAATGAGTCTCTGATGTCCCTAGAGTGTGTATGTGAAGTTTCAGCTCAAAATAACCCACAAATGATATTTTGTAGCTATTTGAAACTGCCCCTTTTAGGTTTTGATCTGAATTGTAGCAATTTGGTGACTGTCGCTTTAAATTCAAATTAGATTGTGCTATCCCTATGTGTCAGCATAACGGCAGATTCAAAAACAAGACTAAAGCCACGGTCACACTGCTATTTCTACCTCATAGACTTCCATTCATACTCACGAAAATGCAAAAGACCGGAAATGCAAGCTTGTGCGACAAGTTTCGCAGTTCGCTCTGCTGCAAAGTTCAAGCCTGGTGAACTCTGACCTGCAACATCGCATCACATGACTGCGTGAGACCAATCGAACATGAAAACATGACTTCTCTGGACAAAAAATGTCAAATATGAACCGCTCGCTTCATCGCTCACTTTTTTTAATCGCTTGTCGGTCACACTTTATTTTGACGGTTCGTTTGTTGAATTTAAGTTACATTGCAACTAATTCTCATTAGATTATAAGTAGACTGTTAGGTTGGGGTTAGGGGTAGGTTTAGTGTAAGTTGACATGTACTTGCAAAGTTCCTTATAGTCAGTTAAATGTCTGTTGAATGTCAGGATCAACAGATATTAAGTAGACGATCTACTACTACTAAAATGGACCGTCAAAATTAAGTGTTACCTGCTTGTCTAATCATCTTGTTTAATCCCGCCCCTTTTCACAGCACCATATGACAGAATTTTGCATGCTCAAACTCTAGTGTGCCTGCGGCATAACATCCTATGCTAACCAGGGAGAGATCATCACTTATTGGTGGGGCTTTCCTCCTCTGATGACATGTACAAAGAGAGAATGTCAATCAAAGCGTTGTTATGATGTGTGATTAATAAAATAAATCAAATGTATACAGTTTTACCATTAGAGTCTAGTTATATTCAAAGACTGTCGCCACAGAGCTGTGTGTAAAACCCTTATTAAAGAGCCCCTATTTTGGGTTTTTGAAAATGAGCTTGCATGTAGTGTGTAACACAGCTTTAAGTGAAGTGAAATGTCCAGCTAAGGCTTAAATCTGAAAGTGCATAGTGTTTAAAAATATTGATTCATCCATAAAAGAGTCGACTCATAGTTCCTCAAACGAATCGCCGTGCTTACGAGTCTTTAGCCGTTTCGGCATGATGTGAACACGAAACATAAGCCCCGCCCATTTGTGCGTGCACAGCTCTGGGAGATTCAAAACCCTCAACCCCGCCCACAAACAAAACAGCAGCAAGCAAAAGTTGCCAGATTGGGCAGTTTTGAAATTGATTGTGCAGGTAAAAACCTTTTGGATAGGGTTTGGACTGGAATCAGTCAGCTCCATCTGGCAACACAGAGAAGAGCACTGTAGCAAACATGTGCTCAGCTGGATATTACTGGAAGTGTGCAGATGAACCAGAGATGAGACTGTGAAGAGTCAGTGGTTGAGGTTTATTTCTGCAGAAATGCCTCAGCATTATAGTCCCTTGTGCTGTTCCCTTCTGAGGAGTGCTTCTGAAATCTACACGATTACAACGGAGGATTCGTTGACCGTTTGTTAAAGGAAGGATCAAAAAAAACTTGATGTATGCAGGGGCGGACTGGCCATAGGGAGCACCGGGACATTTCCCAGTGGCCTGATGGTGAATCTGGCCTGCACCCTCTATCCAACAAGTGTAAGTAAGTGGTTACCTCATTGTTTTCTCTAGCTTGTAAATGATGCATTTAATTGTGTTTTGTAACTTGTAGCCGCTTGTAGTGTATCAGGTTAACTTGTATTCTCATACCGCGTCTAAAAGCATGTTGTAAACGCGACACGTGCCGCTTTGTTTACGGATTAAAATGTGTTTTGTGCTCCTCTGCTGTTTGTCATTGCTATGGCTACATCAGCTCTCCTGCACACGTGTGGCAGTCCTGTTTCATAATGGTTCAGCTTTTGCCGCTGTGTGCATTAATACTGAATGTGTGTCGCTGTTTTTACTTCTGGTTAAGAATAGAGTAATATGCTGGGAGACCGGGGGGTTAGTTTCGAGGGTGAGGTGTCTGAAATACGGGCGACTCCCGGGAAAAAACGAGTGTTGGCAGCTATGCTCACGCACACACTATGACTACTTCAGTATTGATAAGCCGTGGTGGGCATTCTCTGAATAATGTCGACCAATCGCAACAGACTGGGTCATCAGTCCGATCAGCGCAGTTTAGCATCCCGCTAAGGAGGGGTTTTGGAACAAATGAATCACTGAACGATTCATATAGGAGTCGCTTGGATAATGAGGTAAAAATAAATGCAGATTATAAGACAATGAAAGTGCATATTAGTCTGCTGTTGGTGACCCCCAAAACCAAAATATGTATAATAGGGGCCCTTTAAAGCATTTTTTACAAACAGTAAAATGCTACCAGGTGTCTATTTTCAATCACATAGCTCCCAAAACATGACTAAAATATATTTTAAACCGAAATAAGCTTATTTATGTCTAAGTAATGAATAAAATAATTTCCTTTGGCCTTCTTAACTGCAAACTTGTTTTTAAAATAGCACATTTCAACAAATACACGATATCATTAATGAGTGAAACAGCGCTAATGAGAATTCCAGCAGTGGTCTATGGTGTGTGCACTAATAAATGCTCCATTTGTTATTCAGAAACGATATTTGGAAGAAAAAGTAAGCATTCAGGGACAAACTAATACGAAACTCAAAATAATTAGTGTCAACAAAAAGCACACGTGACTTCAGACATGCACTATGAATCACGCACGACGACAAATGCCTCAGCAATATTAGGTTCTAAGAAGAGAGATTTGTGTGCAGACGTTTAACTTCTGGGGCTTCTTAGTGTGTGTGCGCACATGAGATGGTTTGGAGCTGCTGAAGAAAGTGTGCACGAGTTCGTGTTGTGCGTGTACACAGGCTTAAAGCTCATAGAGGAATCACAGAGTCTGACATCGCTGGTAGAGGATTAACAGCAGCAAAGCAATTACACTGCTTTCTGCTTCTGTTCACAGCACCTGAACATACAACACTGACTTCTGCAGGTCAGCCCACTGTATATCTGCCGCTATGAAAATAGAGTTCTCCAGGGCTCTGTCCAAGCACAATCACCAACATGCTCTAATATATATAGGTGTGTATTTGTGTGTACTTTGTATTTCTTACATTGTGGGGACCAAATGTCTCCACAAGTTGGGGACATTTCTTTGGTACCCATGAGGAATACGGTGCCTAAATCTCACAGAACTTAATATTTTAAAAATGTAAAAATGCAGATAGTTTCCTGTGAGGTTTGGGTTTTGGGCTAAAATGCAGTTTGAACAATTTAAAAATCATTATGTCTATGGGAAGTCCCTATATAAATAGATGTACGTGTATGTGTGTGTGTGTGTGTGTGTGTGTGTGTGTGAGAAAGAGAGAGTGAGACTGAACTAAACATGGACCTACTCTCATATGCCTGGTTCATACCAAAAAAATATATATATAAATAATAAATAAATAAATATTTGAGGGAATGCGTGACACAGTGGCTCAGTAGTTAGCACTGTCACCTCACAGCAAGAAGGTCGCTGGTTCGAGTCGTGGCTGGGCCAGTTGGCATTTCTGTGTGAAGTTTGCATGTTCTTCCTGTGTTCGCATGGGTTTCCCCAGGGTGCTCTGGTTTCCCCCACAGCCCAAAGACATGCGCTATAGGCAGTGCTTAATTTTGTGAATTGCGAGGTGCTGGAACAGATCGGGGTAACGGATCGGTATGTTACCAGAGAATGGAGAGGTGTCGCGGATGAAAGTGAAGATAAGGGCAGGGGGGTGTGGATGTCGCGGACGGAAATTTTCAGAGGTGCCAGATCCGGTGTGTTCCGGCACAAATTAAGCCCTGGCTATACTGTAGGTGAATTTAATAATCTTAACTGACCGTAATGAGCGTAATGTGTATGGATGCAGCTGGAAGAGCATCTGCTGTGTATAAAATATGCTGGATAAGTTGGCGGTTCATTCCACTGTGTTGACCCCTGATGAATAAAGGGACCAAGCTGAAGCAAAAATAATGAATGAATATTCGTGGGAATAGATGACATACAAAGTCAATGCAAATGATTGAAACAAAAAAAATGAATTTCCACCAGGCGGCGCCTTCGTTAAAATCGCCCTAAATTGGCTTCAACCACGTCTTCAAATCAAATCCTTCAACTTGAGTGAACAAATTTGGTGAGATGATGAGCGTCCCGCAAGGAAAGTAAAGCGGGTAACGTGATGCTCTGTGATTTGATTACATTAACTCTGGTTCATTCAAAGCAATCACATGAAAATTGGAAACTTTTTCGATTTAGTGTGACGAAAAGGGCTGGTAGCCATTCATCTGATTTTTTGATATTCAGTTTGTGGATTACATCCGGTTCTATCCTACTTCAGCCATACTAGCCCATTGGTCCACTGAAGTATTTCCAGTACCTACTTCCTTACCGAGCGTTTCCCCTGAACTATTGTTGCCTACAGAATCTGTTATGTATGGTCAAAGACTATAGAATACACAAGGCGTGTCAAAAGTGTAACGGTCAATATGGCAAAAGAAGCCCCGCCTACTAGTACAGGAGCTAGTACTAGTACATCAAACGCGTTTCACCGGGAGAGGCTGGGACCAGATGTGTTATGACAGTTTTGTGGTCAACAAACACTGGAATCTCAGCAAATTCCTGCTTCACAGACATAAGCATAATATATCCACATAAAGCTTGAAATCTCTACTTTCAAATGAACCCACTACACTTGAAAACAAAAGATTTTTGGCTTTGTAATGTGAAACGAACGCGAGGTACAGTCCGACCTGTCAAACGAACATCACATGACAGCAACTACTCCTGTAAACAGAGTCGCTGTCATTTCTGGAGGGGATTCGCCATCAAGACCAAGTAGTGGATTACTTCAGAAGAGCAGCGCGATCACATGATGCACTATCCAGAGCATGATAATGTGTAACACTTTTAAGACAGATGTTTAAGTTCATTGGTGGTTCCAAATATGTAATCGTAAAATTTGATCGGTTTCCCCGTTCAGACAGAACGCCCAAGCATACTACCAGAGAGGTTTTTCAAAGATGGCTGTCGAGTGAAATGACTTGCCTTAAAGGGACTTTGGAATGGTAGCCAAGAGAGCTTAACGTGTTGCTATTTATGAAAGCAAATGCTATTACAAAAACCTTCAGCTTCAGTTTGACAGCATATGTGTTGCAAAATCTGACAACTCAACAACAAACAATTAAAGAAAGTGCGCTGCGTTTTCTTGCAGCACCAAACACAATGGAAAGTGAGGGACCTGCTATTTAGGTTATGGTTATTGAGGCTAATAACATATAATATACACAACAAAAGGAAATTGTGTAATCAGAATGTTAAAATAAACACAAAAAAAAAAAACCCTCACCTTTCAAAGATCATCTACAACTTCACTGAGCAATAGTCACGGCACAATAAACAAATCCCAGCCAAATGTGTCACATTTTTGGGTCCCCTTGACACACTTCTGACAAATTTCTTAATTTGTTTGCGTTGTGCGAACTTGCAAGATGGGGATCTTTTCTAATTTTGCTGGTGTTTTTTGCAATTGCATGTGCTATCTTAAACGGCAGCGCGTTTGGGCTCTCTCGGCCACCATAGCTATGACCACTGTGCCTGTTTTTCCTCATCACTAATTTGGATCATTGCCTTGCCTCCCTGGTTGGACTGATTATTCATTTATTTGAAATCTGCCTGCTTTACTGGCTACGATTCTGTTTTGGGATATGGATTCGGTTGCTGAGACAGAATGATCTCCTAGCTTTTGGTTCTCACTCTGTTTTCATGTACTGTAGTTTGCACTTGGCCACGTCACAAGTGGCTAATTTGTATGAATTTGCATGATTTCATTCTGCTATTTCAGTATGATTTGCTTATTTCCCAGTGAGGGTTTTGGGGCACGGCTCCTTTTTAAAATAATTTAAAATAATAATTAAAATGATGTAATTTTTTATACGAATGAGTCGATTTTTATGACAATATGTAAAATAGTTACATTTCCTAATGAGATCAGACTGGTTAATTTTGAATTATTGTGAACACAGCAGTTCGTATTTTGGTGAAAAGGAGAAAGTCTTTGTTGGAAGAAGCGGAAAAAAAAGAGTCTTTGTTTGCTTCCAAACAAACTCTGGTGCAGTTTAAAAATGAAAGCTGCATTGACTTTTTTCAAAATCAAGAAAATAAAGGAATTTACAAAGGAAAGGCTAAACAAACCCACAAACAAATATAATAACCAGTGTACCATATAAGCCTTGATGTATTAGTTACATCAAATGCAGACTGCTCTCCCGAGGCCAACCAATCCTCAGATAACAAGTCCAGCTCTTGCTCGGCCAAACAAAGCTAAATCTGTGGGAGAATGCTTTATCCTCACACACATACACACACATTTTTATCTGAATCTAAAAGAGCACGTTCCTTAGACTACTTCTCTTTTTAATGAAGCCAAATCAAATATCTTCCTTCTTTCAAATAATTCCTAAATGAAGCTTAACAGAGCAAGGAATATATCACAGTATTTCCGACAATATTTTTTTTTTCAAGAGAAAGTCTTATTTGTTTTATTTCAGATAGAATAAAAGCAGTTTTATGTTTTTATTTTTATTTTTATTTTTTAACCATTTTAAAGTCAATATTGTTAACCCCCTTAAGCAATATATACACTACCTGATAAAAGTCGTATAAAAAAAAAAATATAATAACTTGACTTCTAGAAAAGTGGCAGAAGGTAAATTTTTCCACTGAATCATCTGTTGAACTGCATCCCAATCACCACAAGAAAAATCATGGTTTGGGGTTAAATTCAGGCGTGCAAGATATCTGCAGAGTAGATGACAACATCAACAGCCTGAGGTATCAAGATATTTGTGCTGCCCATTACACTACAAACCACAGGAGAGGGCAAACTCTTCAGCAGAATAGCGCTCCTTCTCATACTTCAGCCTCCACATCAATGTTACTGAAAGCAAAGAAGGTCAAGGTGCTCCAGGATTGGCCAGCCCAGTCACCAAACATGAACATTATATAGCATGTCTGGGGTAAGATGGAGAGGGAGGCATTGAAGATGAATGCAAAGAATCTTGATGAACTCTGGGAGTCCTGCAAGAACGCTTTCTTTGTCATTCCAGATGACTTATTAATAAGTTATTTGAGTCATTGCAGAGATGTATGGATGCAGTCCTCCAAGCTCATGCGAGTCATACACAATATTAATTCTTTTTCCACTGCACCATGACTTTATATTCTATACTGTACATTATTTCTGTTAAGTGACAAGACTTTTGTCTAAGCAAAGTCAGACCTTACTGTCCTAATTAAATAATTATAAATCAAGGCATGATCATATTTTATTTTTAAAATAATCGTAATCTAGAGGCCTTTGCCTTTCATATAAGCCACTTCTGATACCAAATGATCAACTAGAAGTCAAGTTATTATCTGTTGTTCCTAAAAACTTGGAAAGGCGTCAAGACTTTGATAGTGAGGCAGTGAGTATATATACATTCTACAGAACAAACCATCATCATATAATGATTTGCATAATTACCATAACTTGCCCTAACAAACTAACTAATCTAGTTAACTCTTTAAATGTAACTTTAAGCTGAGTACTAGTATCATGAAAAAATATTTTGCAAAATATGATGTGCTGTCATCATGGCAAAGATAAAATAAATCAGTTATAAGAAATGTGTTGAATAAAAATCTCTCTGTTAAACAGAAACTGGGGAAACGTATACAGGGGGCTAATACTTCTGACTTCAACTGTATTTGTAACACACGTTATGTCCAAACACACTTTAATTTGGATGTGATTACTCACGATTAATCTTTGTCCAACACTAATATAAAGTAGTTTGAGAGACATTGTATTTGTTTGAGCTCAGTTATGGGGAAGAAAAGTGTTCTCAAAATATAGCCAAGAAATCTTTCCCACACACTCACACCGTGACTTCCATGTAAACCTAGATGTATTACTTGCACTGAACCCAGACTTGTCACCAACCGAGCCCCAAATAACAAGTTTTGCCTTTGCCCGGCCAATTGAAACAGCTAAATCCAAGAGAGAGTGCCGTATCTACACACACACACACAAACCCTGGTCAACACGCAGCTCCTGGAGAATTAATCTTGAGAATTGTGCTGTCCGGCTTCCTCCAATTAAGCAGTGTGCTGTCAGCCGTCGACGCGCTCCCAGCAGACGTTTCTGAGGAAATCATTTAAGTTCTGATGGAGGCTCGAGGCGATTCGGGCCAGTCCCGCAGAGAGAAGCACGAGGCCCCAGAGAGAGAGAGACAGTGAGTCTGAGAGCGAGACAGACGTCCACTCAACCCCCCGAGGAGCTCACAGAAATGGACACAAAGATGGAAAAATGCCTGATTCTCAGTGAAGCCGTGGTGATGTGCTTTTGTACGTGCAGATTCATGCGAGCACACTCTCTATCTGTAAATCAATCATCATCTACTGTATACCAGATCATTTTTCTAATAGTTCTGATTGGGGCTGCACAATATATATCGTTTCAGCATCGATATTGCAATGTAAGAATCTGCCATAGTCACATTACAGGACCTGCAATGGCAAACTAGTATCATAATTAATCAGAAAACAGTTCAGAACATTCATTCATTAATTTTCTTTACGGCTTAGTCCCTTTATTAATCCGGGGTCGCCACAGCGGAATGAACCGCCAACTTATCCAGCATTTGTTTTACGCAGCGGATGCCCTTCCAGCCGCAACCCATCTCTGGGAAACATCCATACATTCTCATTCTCACACATAGATACACTACGGACAATTTAGCTTACCCAATTCACCTGTACTGCATATCTTTGGACTGTGGGGGAAACCGGAGCACCCGGAGGAAACACGATGAGAACATGCAAACTCCACACAGAAATGCCAACTGACCCAGCCGAGGCTCGAACCAGCGACCCTCTTGCTGTGAGGCGACAGCACTACCTACTGCGCTACCGTGACGCCAGTTCGGAACATGTGGAGTCAAATAATAACATGAAAGACTTTTATTTGGATGTGTTGTAAGGCCTGTGACTTTAGATTTCAAGTCAATTTAAACCATTTTGGCCCAAGAAATCATAACGTGTGTCGCTTTGATGAAGATTAATTATTTAATACAATAGAGTAAAGACTATTCAGTGAGTATGTTTACATGGACATCAGTAATCCAATTATTTGCCTTAATCTGAATATGACAATAATATGATGATAGGATTTAATATATTATGATAAATACGATTAACATCATTGCGTCACCATTATTGCTATTCACGCTTCCTCCGGAGTTTCATGTCATTTCGGGTGTTTCTTTTTTAACTTGTCGACTTTAACTGCAGTTTGGCACTTTCACTTTTATTAAGTAACATTTCATGCATGCCCCCCGTGACCAACGAGATATAGGATGAGAGTATGAACTGCTGGAGGAGTATAGATTTCATGGAATTTGAATCCGCACGTCATATGGAAAAAAAAAATGGAAAAAAAACTCCGCATTTCACGATTGTGGTCCTTCAATGACTCTCAAACAGCCGTGTGTTTAGACTTTCCTGTCAGAAAATGCGGCGAAATTCCTACATGACAATAATAGTTTCATTAATGTTTACATGTCTGTACTGCACTTCAATAATGCGACTAAAATCAGCATATCCTCATGTCTTAATTAGATTTTGGTTTAGTTCAATTAAGACCTTAATCGGAATAAATTAATCAAAAATCGCTGTTTAAATGGTCGACTCTTAATCAGAGTATCGTCTTAATCGGATGATTGGTGTTCATGTAAACGTACTCAGTCTTATTGTACATTTGATTACTGAATTTCTATAATTCAATACTGTTAAAGTCCAACCAAAAACTATAAAGCATTGCTTATTTCATTTTCATCTTTGTTCTATTTGTGCTCTAATTTATTTTATTTTGCATAATTTTGTGCACGTTACGCAGCTCATTCCAATCAATATAAAATAAGGAATTCTTTCCAAATAAAGTCATCTTGTACAATTATTTTCATATCATAATGTATACAAACAGATTATCGCAATGTCAGTATTTTTTTTATTATTATTTTTAAATATCGCGCAACCCTAGTATTTTTTTATTATCTATTATGATGCATAACTGGATGAAATAAAATTTACTGTAGGGCAAGGCTGGATTTTGTCCATGTTGTGGGTTGTTACTAGCCAATCTCAAGTGAATGGCAGGTAAATCCCGCCCCGTATTGGTAAACATTACTAATGTAAGTGACAGGTGTGTAACATTACACCAACGGCACAGTTCGGATCATGATATTGGGGCCACAGTTTTGCTGAGGGCACAGGGCTTGTGCTGTGGCACCAGCAATGCTATGGAACACTAGATTCACTTTGACTTAAAGGTGCAGTAGGTGATTGTCTTCAGAAACATTTTTTGTTGTGCTTGTTGAAAGTCTCTTCACATTCCAATAGTACTGATTAAAGTAAATGATCTAAATGTATTTCTATGTATTTTTATATTCTAGGTAAGGCAGAAGACTAAAAACTGTTCATCCAATTAAATATTGTCGGACCGACAAACAACTCAATTACGACAGGCAACGCAAACTATCAACAAATTTAAATTTGAATTACCGTGCAGCCTATTTACTGTAAGCAAACATACATCACTCGCGTGCACATGTGAAGCACGGATCTACCACTGACAGAGAAACGTCATCAGGCAAACTCTGCATCAACCTGAACTTCTTTCTGAAAGACCAACGTGGCCTATCCATGAAAAGAAAGATTGTTTTTGAAAGGGCTTCAGCCAAAAATGCAGGATCAAAACTTTTCTCGGAATTATATCGGAATTACTTTTGTAAGCTGGAGGGAAATGGCATTATGCAGTTCAAAAGAACGATCTGATGGGTGACACCATGGCTGAAGTATTACCTTTAGACAGGTGTGTTTTAAAACTATTTTAGCCACGCAAAGTGTATGTAGATTGTGTTCTTGTTTATGAATGGGTTTATATGCATAAAAGTGTTGTTCAGCCACTGCAAACGTCCAGCAGAAGATTGGCTAGTTTCAAGTTCATGGAGTACCTTTTACAGCATCGATAATTTAGTCGGTTAAATAGACCTGAGCATTCGCTGTCTTAGTAACGTAAATAAAAGTATAACGTAAAAAGATGACAGGATATTTCGGTTTTTAGCACTCCTTTATTTCTTATCTAATTTTTATTTAGTTTAATAAGAAAACATAAGTAAATGTGCTCTTCCGCCTAACTAGCTTTACTGAGGTGAAGTTTGATTTATATTCACACATTTGTTAATTTTTGAACAGTGACAGTCTGTGACACAGTTTTGGGGTAATATAATTCCTGCACCCGCTGGCCTGTCAACAACTACGCTTGATTTAGTGCGTGTCTCCATAGAGTTTTCTAACTGGTGAATGACATGATCTAGTGTTATATCTAATCAGTGCGCATTCGCGTGTTCATGACTTAAGGAGGCGTGGCTTTGAACGGCAGGGGAGGGATGAAAAATTTCTAAGCTATTATGCTAATGCAAGCATTCTGGCAGATCACCTACTGCACCTTACGGAAGTCCTAAGAGGCCATGCATTAAAATATGTTTGTTCTCTTGTTATGTCGTGATCAAAAAGTTGTTATGTCGAGATCACGACTTATTTTTTTAAATTTATTTATGTATTCATTATTATTATTATTATTATTATTATTATTATTAATAATAATAATATTAATAATAATAATAATAATAATAATAATAATAATAATAATAATAATAATAATAATAATAATAATAAATACATAAATAAATTTTAAAAAGTCGTGATCCTGAGAAAATTATGTCGTGATCACGAGAAAACAACTTTTTATGTTGAGATCACAAGAAAATGAAGTCGTGATCATGAGAAAACAACTTTTTGTTATGTCGAGATTACGAGAAAACGAGTTGTTATGTCGAAATCATGAGATAATTGAGTCGTGATCACGACATAACAAGAGAGCAAAAATATTTTAATGCATGGCCTCTTAGGACTTCCGTAGCACCTTTAATAATAGTCAATAATCAAACTTCTGAATACCTCAAAAGTCTAAATCATAATATCTCTGCAGCTTCTCCACGATGGACGTCCAGCGCTCTTTAGCCTCCAATGCCTAGACTGCAGGTCTGCACAAGAAGATTGGCCAGAGGAGAAATGGTCGTGCCCAACTGAGCCTGGTTTCTCTCAAGGTTTTTTTTTTTTTTTTTTACTTTCGTCAGTTGGTGACGTTTGTTCCTCGCCACTGGCTTGCTTAGTTTGGGACTTGTGGAGCTGCTCTTCTTGCGGATTTGCTCTTCTACAGCGCTTTTACAATGTAGACTGAGTTAAAGTAGCTTAACACAGAAGTTCTAGTAAACTGAAACTGTGTCAGTCCAGTTTTCAGAGTTGAATCTTAGTTTAGTTCAGTTCAGTGTGGTTCAAATTGCACTGCTGAGAGTCCAAACACAAGAACAAATCCATTGTTGGGCAGCTCTACAAGCCCTACTATAACTGTATATATAACATTCACATTAATGGTTGGTTATATCTGTAAATGTAAACCAATTGGAAATAAATCACATTTGTATATTAAATTTGTGTATTATAGAGACAGTAGAGTCTGTCTACTGCTGTCTGTGCTTTTAATATCAAACTACAACAGAAAAATCACTCTTGGCTCAGAATTTTGCCTAATAGATACACTACCTTTAATGTCTCTCTATAACTGCTAGATGCTCCGCAAGCCATTTAAAGCAGCATCTCACTGAAAGGGGAAAAAAATAATAATAATTTGAATCATTTTCCCTCTGTCTGAGACAGTAAAATGACCAGGTGTTATAGTACAGGCCTTTCTCAGAGCAGGTGTTGGGCTAAATCGCAAATTGCCATCTGTATGTGTTTCACTGAACGCCATTTTAGACTCTAAACGGTGAATTAAAATGCTGAGAGGACTTGCCAGCTCTTCAGGATTGCAAACACTAACTGCCACCTTTACATTCTTTTTTATTTATTTTTTTCCCTGTGCTGGCTCGTTCTCCTTCAATTCAGAAAAAAAAAAGAAAAACAGGCTTTGCATCTTCAAAACAAAACGTGACACTTTATCCAGTATGCTACATTGCCTTTTCTTTGTAAGTGAAATGTCCTATGGATTTTGAGGTAAAAATGATTTCTACACATTTATTGTTGCATGTGCAATATTTTAAAAATATTTTTAACTGAAAAAAAAATCAATAATTACACACACAAAAAAAACTAAAATAAATAATAAATAATAATTCATTGAGTGTATATATATATATATATATATATATATATATATATATATATATACATATTTACACACATATAGTTGATGTAAACGTACAAGTTAACGATGCAGTTTGCCAATGTTTGAATGATGGATTTGGGAAACACTAAATCAACAAATTATGTTTATAACGATGGAACTTGCGACCTTGCTTAGCTAACAATAATTTTCGAAAACGCACACCTAGGTGGGTTGTTTGATTCGAGGGTGTTCGCTCGCACCAACCTGACAACGGAAAAGTGGTTATTCCTTGCACCACCTGGTAGATATTGCGCAAGTACAAAACATTTTTTTTATGAAAAGGCAGCCTTTGCTGCTGCAGCACAGCATGTGATTGTGTGTCATGAATGCAGTGCAACATCTTTACTTACTTATTTATTT
>CAIGQQ010030554.1:76136-87861 GCA_903798035.1 Danio albolineatus | reverse complement strand
AACATTAAGAAACAAATTTTATGGGACAGTTATTGTTTAGTTTCATTGGTAATTCCAAAAATATATAAATATATGTAATATAATATATGTAATCGTAAACTTGGCTAACAGCTTTAGAGAATTCGATGTTTAACCCCCTGATTTCTTTTAAATGTGCTGTTATAGTACATAATTTTTTCTGGATATTTTTCAAGATACTAGTATCCAGCATTACTGTACTATAGGATAACTACACTGTAAAAAAAAAAAATATATATACAAAATTTTACAGAAATTTACCGTAAAATAGCGTATATTAAATTACCGAAATTTACCAGAAATTTAAATTTAAGGATATTTCTGTAATTTAATATCCATTTTTAACAGTAAATTTCTGTAATTTAACGCCCGTTATTTGTCTTTTTTTTCTGGCACCCAGCTGCCAGAAAACCCAGCTGCCTTAACATTATGGATTTTGTGTAGGCAAATTAGGGTAATTAGGTAAGTCATTGTATAGCGGAGGTTTGTTCTGTAGACAATCGAAAAAAAATATTGCTTAAGGGGTCTAAAAATATTTACCTTTTTATTTTTACTTTATATTAAATCTGGTTTTATTCTAGCTGAAATAAAACATAAGACTTTCTCCAGAAGAAAAAAAAATATTATAGCAAATACTGTGAAAAATTCCTTGCTTTGTTAAACATCATTTGAGAAATATTTGAAGAACAACAAAACTTTCACAGGAGGGCAAATAATTTTGACTTCAACTGTATAAATAAGTAATATATCTTCTTCTTTTTTTTCAACAGACATGATGTGTTTAAAAAATCTCATTAGCAGGCTCAATTTGGGCAACATCTTCCTGCTGGTGTAAACCTGTGCTCTCCAAGTGCTTGTGAAGTGATGTTCTGACCCGAGCGCTCAAGTTTAATGCTAATGATGATTAGAATAGCAGTAATAGGAGGATGATGATGATGATGAGAATGACTCACTGGTGCAGGGCATGTCTGGCTGCTCTCCGTCTGCTCGGTAGTAGCCGTTCCTGCAGACGCAGATGGTGGCCGCTTCAGATGTGGATCTGCTGTTGGCTGGACACTGAGAACACAGACCTGGCCCTTGACTAGCCTTGAACGTTCCTGGAGGACATGCTGGGGAAAGAAGAGCAAGAAAGATGTTGTTAGTGAGAGTTTTTTTGTAGATTTATCAGACTCTTTAGTGGTGGATGGAGTAAATCGAGCACTTAAAGTACAGATAACCCTTAAAAAAAGTATTACTCCAGTAAAAATCCTCCTTTTTGATTTTTCTTCAGTCAAAGTAGAAAAGTAATTGATTACATGAAATAATATAATGTATAAGCAATAATAAGTCTGTAAAATAGCTGGAAATGTACTGGCAGTTTATTACAAGGATTTTGTAGCGTAATATACAACACCAACTAGGGCTGGGCGATTAAATCGAGATCGGTATTTATTGACCGTTGTCACCATTGTCAATATCGATAATAAAAAAAGCTCGGTATGAAGCGCTATCGCTTAATTTAAATGTGGCTGCTGAATTCCAATAAGCGTGTCAGTTTGTCATTTCCAATGGAGGCATGGGAGAGGCATGGGAGAAACATGGGAGTGACGCGCATACGGTGTGCAAGCGTGTGCACAAGACGCACGCACATTTTCCAGGTACACCTAGTTGACAAACATTTGAACTTTTCTGAATGCCACGAGCGCACCACGATTCATGCAAGTAGAACTACCTAATCTGCTTACACATTTCAGTAATAACGGCAGACTAATTACCTCAGACAAACATCGCGCATCCAAACACTGCAGTGCTTTTTACTTTTCTCCATAAACTTGCATCGGAGCTCCAGCATTTGTCATCCTCTGAGAAAACCTTTTGTATCATAGGGGTAATAGTCATTAAACTTCAGTTTGTAATGTTCAGCATGTATTTAAATAATGATGATTGGTTCCTTTACTTGAAAGCTCAGATTTATAAGAAAGAGCTTTACATAAACAAGAATAAAAATGATTAAAACAATGAAAACAGGTTATAAAAGATTAAAAAAAGAGAGAAAAAAATAGTGCAATATTTTGGACATAGCACAGTGTTCACTCAGGAAAGGCTAAACAGATGTGTTTTAAGTCTTGATTTGAATGTGCCTATTGTTGGAGCACATCTGATCACTTCTGGAAGCTGATTCCAGCTTATTCCAGCATAGTAGCTGAAGGCCGATTCACTCTGCTTTGACTTAACCCTTGGAATTTCTAATTTATTTGATCCTAAAGGTCTGAGAGATCTGTTATGTATTGTGGATTATTTCCTTGGCAGTTTGTGGGTCTGTTTCTTACTCATTTTGCTAGCTTGTGGGTTGAATTTTATTGCTTTAGGCCATTTAGTGATCTGCATACAGGTAATAATACTTTAAAACCTATTCTGAATGTAACTGGGAGCCAGTGTAAAGACCTGAGGACAGATGTGATGTGCTCTGATTTCCTGGTTCTGGAACTATATATAAAATATCTGGAAATATCTGGAAATATATATATAATATTTTTATATATTTCTTATAAGACACATTTGTTGCTTGTATTTGCACCGGCTCCTCGCCCACAACTTTAAGCACTGTGTTAAATTAGGCTTTCCAGTCTCCGTGTTCAGTCCTTTAGTTCTACTGTATTTGTTCAGCTGAGGGAACAGAACCAACCCCATGACGTCAGACACAGTGATATTCCAAGATGATGGAGCTCTAGGTCTAAAAGCTACAGTAAAACATGCCATTTTCTTCAAAATGGTTATATTAATAGGGTTTGTTACATATATTTTCATTAAAGTGGAAATCAATTTACAAAATATTGTAAACTTGACTGAGTGCTTCACTTCCCCTTTAATGTGCCGTATACCACTTGGGATGCAACTCAAAATGGTATTGTTCCAGAACGCATTGCTGACAGAGCGTCTGAAGGAGTTAGTGTCAGTTTACTTCAGACTAAAAATGTGTTTGTTAGAGCAGAGCTTGTTTTTGTTCCTGTTTGAGAGCAAGGTGAGACGTTTCCTGCTTGCAAGGCCTGTTTCAAGTGAAATGAGTGAAACAGAGCAAAGGTGCTCCCGAGACACGTCAGTCAACCTCATGTCAGCAGAAGCACAGAAGAAAAGCAAAGAGTGTTTCTTATTGGACTGAAAAAAGAAAAGCTAGTCTGACTCTTTTAGAGAAGCTCTGGGAAGATGTTTATGATTTTCTGTTTGCTATATCAACCTGTCTTATAGATGGATTTGACCATTGTGTTTGCATCTTTTGCAGATTTTAAATTCAATTCAATGTTTATTTGTAAATATTATTTAACAATAACTATTGTTTTAAAGCAGCTTTACAAAAGGTGCACATTATTGCATTGCGCTTAAATTTGGAAAAATTTAGGGGTATTAACAACAAGATCAACCTTCAAAAAAATGGGCAGTCCATTCAACTCCATCATATCATCATTGCTTTTGTTTTTAAATTGTCCAGATTAAATTTGAAAGCCAAGTAAAATACAACAATAAACAAATAAATATGTATATAAGAAAGATTTGTTTTACGCAGCGGATGCCCTTCCAGCCGCAACCCATCTCTGGGAAACATCCATACATTCTCATTCACACACATACACTACGGACAATTTAGCTTACCCAATTCACCTGTACCGCATATCTTTGGACTGTGGGGCAAACCGGAGCACCCGGAGGAAACCCACGCGAACACGGGGAGAACATGCAAACTCCACACAGAAATGCCAACTGACCCAGCCGAGGCTTGAACCAGCGACCTTCTTGCTGTGAGGCAACAGCACTACCTACTGCGCCACTGTGTCGCCTAAGTAAGTAAGTAAATAAATAAATAAATAAATAAGTAGTGTATTTATACAGACACTGAGTTTGGGGGGAGGGGGTCAGACTAGGGGTACTTTTGAGCTTTTTTTATTGAGAAAGTAATTGTTTATATTGCAACTTCGCAGTTTATTTATAAGGAGAGTGCCTATTTTAAAATATTTATCATTTCTGAGATTCAGCGCATCGGCCGCCATCAGCTTTCATACCGAGCGGAGCAAAGAAAGTTATGGTTGACGTTCAGCCACAAGATGTCGAGTTTCAAATTACAGCTGAACAAATCATTATACAACAGGTCAGTGACATTCTAAGTTGATCTCTCTTTTGTATTTTGTAGTGCTGTATTGATACCACAGTAATCTGGTAGTGTTTGCTTTGCTTTAGCTTTTTCGGGGTCAATTATTAATAATTATAGTGAAACGTTTGTAAACTGATGGTATTGCATGCCGTTTAGCCTTATAATCTTAAGATGTGAGGAAAGTCACCTGTTTTGTCATCACTTTAGACATTATGCTAGAGAAACATTCAAATACTACTTCTATAGTGACGTTTATGAACTGGCATCGGTTTCTCATCTGACATCAGCTGCAAATGTGAATGAGCGGCAGAAGAAAGTAGTTCCTCGTACAAAAGGGCTTTTGAGATTCTCCGTGTTTGATTTTCTTGTTTTATACACCTGATTATGCAGATGAACTGTTGTATAAATGCAATATCACATTCATAGCAGTGCAGAAAGTATGTATGTCGTCATTGATGGGACACTAAGGCACTCGAGCCAACGCGTGCCTCCCACCAGTGCCGATATACAGCCATATTGCAATGCTACTCATGTGATACACATATATAACAGTATATTATAAATAAAACTTCCACAGAAATGTGTGTGATGTATCACGATACCCATTTCAGTAATATCTGTCAGTTAGGTACGGTCAATTTGTGCATGATATACCAAAAACACCACTTCAAGCACATTTAAGCAATTCATTCTGGTTAAGTTTGCAAAAAAAAAGCACACCAGCATACACCTTATTAGGGTGAAATATTAGGGTCATGCCGGTCTTTTACTTTCAAAAACTCTGAGGCACGGCAGAGGTGCTGAATAAATTCTGCTTGTTTTTCCAGGCTGGTTTTATCTGTCTGAATAAAGAGCCGAGGAGAAACCTGCACTCGTTTATCATTAATTCCGCAGCTACACAACGAGGACACTTTCTGCTGCTTCAGCTACATGACCACTGAGAGCAAGTCTCACTGAAAACGGTGTTTGATGAGATCTGATGGACTGATGACACAAAGTGTACTGCTATTGACACAAAAAATACCACAAACACACTGTAAACAATGCTGGATTCCAGGCAATTCCTTCTTATTGTCCCAACACAATATGATTACGTTAACTTGATCCTTTTTTACAAGTTTAAGTAGATTGAACATTAAAGAATTAAACACAAAACAACACAATTCTTGAGTTTTTTGGAGACAACTTAATTGTTGTATGTTCAATCCACTTAAATTTGTTAAAAAACGAATATGTTAACTTAATTTCTTCAAGTTGTCCCAACAAAAGTTGATTGTGTGGAACCCAGCATTTTTTTTTTTTTTTTTTACAGTGTAGCTCAATCTCGTGCAATATATTGTTTACAATAGCGATGTGCATTGACACATTTTTATTTAGCAATTTCTTGAAAATTGTGATGTATTGTTACTCTCCATGGGGCAACCGTAGTGTGTTCCAGTTTATAACCATCTAATATTTTAAGGAGACATTCACACAACACATTTTTTTCCATTCCGATGCACTATATTGTAATGTTTTCTTTTTTTTTTCTAATGGTGGCTGCTATTAAAGCACTGCTTCATGAAGCTTCAAATCCTTGACAAATCTTTTGTTTCGAATCAGTGGTTTCAAAGTGCATATCAAATTAGCAAGATCATGTGATTTCAGTATGCAGGGCTTTGTTATGACTTTTGAAATATTTTTAAAAATCTAATAGTTCCTTCTTGGGGATGACCGGTGTAACCAATCAGACCAGGCTAACATTGTGATCTTCAAGTTGGCAGTAAGTTGGCATGACAAGTTGACATGACAACAGTTTAATTTGACATTAAAGTCTGCATCAAAGAAACGTAAGGATTGTCCTTTTTTCTCTATCATAATGTACATCCACTTGAAACTGTCCTGAAATGAGAATAAAATGAGGGTGGTGCATAATTGTGTCCTTTGGGAACCTATTAGATCACTGCAAGATGGGTGTTACTAACAGTAAGAAAGAAGATTGATAAACGGATGAAGGCAGAGCAGAATCGAGACATATCCTGATAGCTCCACCCTAAAAGCATTCCATGTGACCAGAAGTCAGTGGTGTAAAGTAACAAATTACAAATACTCAAATTACAGACCTATCTATCTATCTATCTATCTATCTATCTATCTATCTATCTATCTATCTATCTATCTATCTATCTATCTATCTATCTATCTATCTATCTATCTATCTATCTATCTATCTAACTATCTATCACAAAATGGAGTACACAGATACATAAAAACAAAGACACTTTGAACCAAGACACTTTAAACCAGTGGTCCCCAACTCCTGGGCTGTGGACCTGTACCTGTCCATGGATCTATTGGTACCGGGCCACACAAATAATAATATTTTTTTTCCGCTTTATTTGTTATCTGAGTCAGAACAATCTTTTAATTTAAAAATCTTTTTTTATTTGAAAATGACTGTATCCTTTCAGCTATATCTCAGTCACTTGAGCACCAAAACTGAACCTAAAAGCTAGCAAAATGAGCAACAGATGTCTTTTGAAAGGTTCTCTGCGAAGAGGAAAAGGCCCAGTGAAGGACCCACAAACTGCAAAGGAATGAATTCAGAAGCCATTTGTCAACAAATCAGGTGAATTAAGCATGTCTGTGCAATAAGAAGATCATCTGGAGATGGCAAATGAAGACTCGTTTACATATCGCTTCTTTTCTGCACGAAAGTTTGTTATTTCCAATGGAAGCAAGCAGATTGCGTCGCATATTTAGATTTTTTTCCAAATTTTCTCTATAAATAAAATTTGTCTCAGAGTTACAACAAAGTTTTGTCATCTTATCAATAATGTTTGTCAGCTTGTCATCCTCTGAGAAAACGTTGATTGTCACCAAGCAATCTACGTGGAGCCACACCCCCAATACACCTGGGCCATGGTAAAATTTTCAAGCATTGACCGTTCCCCGGTGATAAAATGGTTGGGGACCACTGCTTTAAATGTTTTTTTATATATATTTATTTATTTATTTTTACATTTTTTATTTATTTTTTTATTTATTTTTCATGTTTTAGGCACAAAGATGCATTCTGTGTGAATCCTTATGAAATTTCACAAATATAACCATCTGACATTCCACATTTGTTGATTATGTAATCATTTAGGTGGCTGAAACATCCCCATTTTTTATTGTTGATCCTCTTTCAGAGGACACAGTGATCAGAAAGCAACATTCTTGCAACTCTCCAACAAGCCATATTTCATGTCAGCGCTAGATCAATGTAATCTGCTGTTAATACCTTGATTAACCGCATTACTCTGCTGACAGACGGGGCATTCTGGATCATGACAGACCTGGATCGACCTGCTCGCATTTAGGCCTGTCATTTGCATCCCATGCATATGCATCACGCTCATGAATATGAATCAAGGGGCAAACATGCACTATACGGGGGAATTTAGGATGTGGGTGTGATTAATGCACTTTTCAATTTACATATAAAGATGGATGAAGTAAGGAATGGACGGTTAGAAATGAATAAAAGGAGGTTGGAAGATGTGTAGTTTGAGCAGGAGGGAGGGAGGCAGTGTGTCTCTTCGTTAATGAGAGAGGACAGGATAATTCATCCCTCTCTCCATCCATAGGAAGGAGTGTGACCTGCGCTGCGTGTGAAATCAAACCTCTGTTCCCGAATATCTGCAGCCTTTGAAAAAAATTAATTAGATGCCATACAGCTCATTAAAAGTTTAGAGGGTCGGGTCCACTTTATTACTCTGTTCTTTTATCTATCCATCTACTCACCCGCGGACTTATTCATTTAGTCGTTTAATAAATAAGGGGAGGGGACGAGGTGAGACATGTAGGGAGAGAAAGAGAAGAAAAAGAAGAGATTAGACCACGAGGAAGGAAGTGGAAACTAGCTTGAAAATGAGAGATGAATGTGATGAGAAGGAAAGCAAAGGATTGAGGAAAGGAACATGGAAAGGAACGAGGAAAAGAAAGGAAAAGAGGAGAAAGGGAAGAAGGGAAGGAAAGGAAAGGGAAGGGAGAGGGAAATAAAAGAAGAAGAAAGGGGGAAAGGGAAAGGAAATGAAAGGAAAGAAGGGGGAAATGGGGAGGGAAGGGAAAGAAAAGGAACAAGGACATGAACAAGGAAGGAAACAAAGAAAGGAAAGTAACAAGGAAAGGAAAGGAGGGGAAAGGAAAGGAACAAGGAAAGAAATGGTAAGGAAAGGAACGAGGAAAGAAACAAGGAAAGGAAAGGAAAGGAAAGGAAAGGAAAGGAAAGAAAGGAAAAGAAAGGAAATGAAAGGAAAGAGGAAAGGAAATGAAAGGAAAGGAAAGAGGAAAGGAAAGAAACGAGGAAAGGAAAGGAACGAGGAAAGAAAAGGAAAGGAACGAGGAAAGGAACAAGGAAAGAAACAAGGAAAGAAACAAGGAAAGAAACAAGGATAGAAAAGGAACGAGGAAAGGAAAGGAAAGGAAAGGAAAAGAAAAGAAAAAAAGGAAAGGAAAGGAACGGAACGAGGAAAGGAACGAGGAAAGGAACGAGGAAAGGAAAGGAAATGAACAAGGAAAGGAAAGGAAAGGAAAGGAAAGGAAAGGAAAGAAAAGGAAAGGGATGAGGAAAGGGACGAGGAAAGGAAAGGAACGAGGAAAGGAACGGAAAGGAACAAGGAAAGGAAAGGAAGGAAAAGAAAGGAAAGGGATGAGGAAAGGGACGAGGAAAGGAAAGGAACGAGGAAAGGAACGGAAAGGAACAAGGAAAGGAAAGGAAAGGAAGGAAAGAAAGGAAAGGAAATAAAAATGAAAGCTAAATTTATAACCTTGTTACTCTGCAAAAAAATGCTGAGTTTCACACAATCAATTTGTGTTATGGCAACAAGTTAACTTTTAAGTTTAACAAGTTAAGTTTTTACAAATTTAAGTAGATTGAACATAAAACAAGTTCCCAAAAGAAACCCATCAAATAATGTTGTTTCAACTTATTTTAAATAAGTACTGTAGTTTTAATAAACAACAAACATCATTTTTTCAGAGTATGACAACATTATTTGACCAAGATACAACAAAACTGAAAATCTAGAATTCGAGGGTTCAAAAAAATCTAAATACTCATAAAATTGCATTTAAAGTGAACAATCAAGATATCAGAAATGCATATTACTAATCAACATTAATTATTGTATATGTTTAAAGTAGACAATTGAGTAAATATTATCATGGAACATGATCTTTACTTAAAATTCTAATGATTTTTGGCATAAATAAAAAAACAGAAATAAAAAAAATAAAATTATATATATATATATATATATATATATAATAAATATATACTATATAGTAAATATAATTTTGGCTACCCGTGCAACATAAAACTGGTTTTGTATGTATATACCATGACATAATGAAAAGCAAATTAAAAATGTGCATAATATATTGTATAGAAATGGTGCATTGGGGCGGAGGGCTCTGTTGGAGCAAAGATAATTTGTCTCTGTTTTTCAAATATTTTACTGACCAAAATTTTAGTATTCACCCTACTCACCCCCAGTGTGTTCCTTTTAAAACTTGTAGCCCACATTTTTTAAGTTTAGACACACCAGGCTTTTGTCTAAGCAGTAGATTATAGTGTTTGCTGAAGCGTCAAACTTGCAGACTCTGGAACACTAAAAGTGGACCAACATCTGGTGTAAAAGCGCAGAAAGTGAAAGACGGCCCCTGAGGGCGAGCGCTCAAACGCAACACACAGCAGCTCTCAGAGAAGACCTCCACATCTCTGTAGCTTTAGGCCAAGCCGGAGGAGAAGCCTGAAAACAGACCACACCAAACGCCCCGTCAGCAGATACACACAGATACGCAGACAGCAGTCAGTCCATCTCACATACATACCAGCGCTTTCATGGGCTGATAACAGTGAACAGCAGAGGCACTGGTTTCACCTGACAGAAATATCAGAAATATGTTCACGTTGTTTAAAGAGATCACTCTCTAATGCACGTGCACACACACTCACGGGCACACATGCCAACGTATATGCAAGTACACATTCAAGAATGAACGATCTACCCATTTTTAAAACTCTTATTTAAATAAATATTAAATTAAATTAAATTAAATTAAATTAAATTAAATTAAATTAAATTAAATTAAATTAAATTAAATTAAATTAAATTAAATTAAATTAAATTATTTATTTATTATTTTTTATTTGTTTTATTTTATTTGTTTTATTTTATTTATTTATTTATTTATTTATTTATTTATTTATTTATTTATTTATTTTTCATGAATTCACTTTCTTTTCGGCTTAGTCCCATTATTAATTTGGGGTGCCCCAAACTTATCCAGCATGTTTTACGCAGCAGATACCCTTCCAGCTGCAACTCATCACTGGGAAACATCCAAACACTATGGACAACTTCGGTATCCTGGTCAAATTCCCTCTCGGTTTCCGAATCATCTTCATCAACCGAATTGGCTCCATCACTGTCTCTCCACTTCACCTATATCTGATGTGTGGTGAGTGCAGCGCTGTTGTCCTGTGGCTGCCATCCAAGTGGATGCTGCACACTGGTGGTGGTGTGGAAAGCCCCCTCTCATGATTGTGAAGCGCTTTGGGTGTATGGCTATACATATATAAGTACACATGACATTACATTACCTGTATATACCTGTATATTAATATAACCTGTATATTTATAACATAACCTGTATATTTATAACAAATCTGTACATACATTTCAAAATCCAGATCTTTTTGGACTGACTGCATCTCTGTTTAATGTCTATCGTCTTTTTTTTTCATATTTATTTTGTGTTGTCACTTGTCACTTTATGTACACTGGAAGCTTCTGTAGCCAAAGCAAATTCCTTGTGTGTGTGAAGCAAACTTGGCAATAAAACTGATTCTGATTACATTACTGTGACGCCAATTATTTGTTTTTGTTTGTTGGTAACACAAACACTTGACATCAAATGTAGATGACTTTTGTTTAGCATATTGTGTCTTTTACTTAAATGTATATTTAGTACATTTATATTCAAGTTTTAAACTTTTTTTAAAAAACACAATTAAGTGCGAGGAACAAACAACCATACAAGTAAAAAATTAAATTAAATTTAAAAAAGATAACTATGTGACATTAACTGTATGTGTGAACTTTGAGAGGTGAGTGGAAAAACTGTATAACTGTAATAAATAATAAATAAACCACATACTATATTTTATAATGCTGTATCAATGCATATTTTCCACCAGTCTAGTGTAAACTACAGCAAGCAGAGTTTATTTAATCTAATATATACACAGGTGCGCTGTGCCAGCTTTTCATAAATAAACAACAAATTTTAGCTATGATATATGTCTGTATTGCATTCATTCATTCATTCATTCATTCATTCATTCATTCATTCATTCATCCATTCATTCATCCATTCATTGGTATTCATGGTACATTGCCTGTACCATAGGTCTATGTATTGTACATTGTTCATACTTTTCTGTTTTTTCAATAATAATAATAATAATAATAATAATAATAATAATAATAATAATATACAGAAAAAGAATATAATATAATATAATATAATATAATATAATATAATATAATATAA
>CAIGQQ010030539.1:0-17907 GCA_903798035.1 Danio albolineatus | reverse complement strand
AATGAGGATTGGCTATGGTTTATTGGGTCTGGGTGTAAAGGGCACGAGGTTTACCCCTTTCAGTCTCATTTCAAAGAGTTGGACGGCTCATCCTTGACTGATGCTGTTAACCTCTTTCTGATCTTTCAAAGGGTATCGGAGGGATAGTGTAGGTAGAAACATCTGTGACTAATTGCAAACTATTGTGTGTGTGTCAAAATGTTTTCCATTCATTGGTTTTTAAGATTAATGTTTTTGAAAGAGGTCTCTTAACCATAAATGTAAGCTGAATAAGCTGAATTTGAGCTAAAAATCAGATTGAATCACATTTGAATTAAAATCAGAAATAAAAATTATTATTCCCTATAATCAGTATTAAAAACATTTGGTTAATTTTGTAGAATTTTTAATACATTTCTTTTCAGGATTATACGATAAATATTAAGTCCAAAAGATTATTTGAAATAATTACTTTTTTCAGTGCTTTTAGCTCTTTTTAATAAAACAATAAATAGTTACCAAAACAAAAAACTTACAGCATCAGTGCTTTTGTATATGATTTATATGCAGATTACCAAAAACAACAACAGAAGAAATATACACAAGTACTACTCATATAAACACAAATACATACAGAAATAAAGACTTTTACTGTGACTTTCTGGGCGATTTGACCTAAAATCAATATCTTAATTAATTAATATTAATATACGATAATTTTTTTCCCCCTTTATAGTTTACTGACAGGTTTTGTACAGTAAATCTGCTTACATATTACAAGTGAGAGATTTCTGAATGAAGGGTGCATTACTTGAATTTAAAATAATTGAAATAAACACACACTACTATACTCTTCTATCTATGATTGTTTATTAAACATCAACGTTGAACGGCTGAAATTAAAACACACATTGCCTGAAACAAACACTTTTTTTTCTTATTAAAAAAAGTGAAAATAAATAACTTACATTTTTGGAAACAAAATTAATTATTTTCAATGTTTTTCATATTAAAAGTAGAAAATAAGCAGTATCACTTCTAAATAAAATAACTCTTGCATATCCAGTTAATAATATTTTAAACTGCATTTCTTGCTTCTTCTGTAAACAAATATTTTAATGTAAATTAAAATTTTAATGTAATGAAAAATATGGCATCTTAAGGGACCTCTGGCGACAGCTTCTGATTATCATCCATGTAGTGCAAAGCAAGGCTCAAGAATGGGTTCAACGTCCTACTTAAGGCTTTGCAATAACACCTCCAAAACGCTTGCTAGCAGTAAGATTTTATGTTCCTCTGTGTTGAGTTTCTTAGCGGATGTTTTTTTTTTTTTAATGCTACCTTAATGTGCAAGAAGCTAAAACTAGCTCATTTGAAGGCGAAATACACAACAAAAGTTTCCATATGGAGCTACTCTATGTGACTGGACACGTGTAAACACTCGTTCCAACGGACTTCCTGCTTTCCCGCAGTTCTCTGCACCAACCACAATTATCACTGCTATCAAACCGACCAATCGTAGAGCTTGCGCTATGCGTTGTCACGAAGCAAGAGTATAGGGTCATGTGATAGAGCAGGGTCAAGTAAGCACAGGTATAGGGAAAGTAATCGAAAAAAATCGACCTAGAAAAATTGGATCGATTATTGGTTCTGAATGTCACTTTCGATTACTTTTCAATGAGTCACCCAGCCTTACTTTCTGTCATTTTTTACTGTCAATTTTTAAAAAAACTTTACTGACCTGAAGCTTTGGCAGTCTAAATATAGTTATTTAAATATTTTTACTGTGTTGCGTAAATACATCATTATGGTCCTATATAAAAAGTTAAAGCCATCCTTAAAGTAAAATACTCCTTTTAATGTGTATTCATTTAACAGAGTTCCTAATAAGAAGCCTCTGTTGCCTTGTCCACAATCCTCATTATTCCTGAGTGCCACACAATGTCTGTGTGTTTGTGTACGTGTTGTTTACATGCTCTCAAGCAGCTAATCCCTTCAGATGATGCCAATGCTTGGCACCCACATCACCCTCATCATTCCTGTCTTCAGTTTATAGTTAAAAGAATGCAACGTTGACAACATGTAACACAAACACACACACACAAATGGAATGGAACTTAATTCTGATTGGTCAATTTCTGCATTTAGTGAGCAAATATATGTATTATTGGATTTATATGTTGTAGTATGTTTACATAAGCACCTCTTGGTCTCTTTTAGAAGGGCTTTGAGTGTGTAAAGGATGTAAAATTACAAGACATACACACTCCTTTGGTATCTCCTCAGGCCTCCATCACCAAAAAGGTCATGAAAGGCATTTTGGGAATGCAGCATACACAAAAAAAACAGACACTTCCAGATCCTCCTTTACTACTACTCCAGGACTGTTCTTTTATCCTGATTTATTGGCTTTTACTTCACAGACGTGAAATCAGTTTGTTTAGCCTTGCCTTCAGTTTCTCTGACATCTGATTATGTTCCTGCCAAACGTCAGATGGCTTCAATGAAATCCACTTGTGTGTGTGTGTGTGTGTGTGTGTGTGTGTGTTGAAGTCAGTGTAGATTTCCTGATTTGAAATCTCTTTGTTGTCTAACTTGTTCTTTAACGTATAAGCCTTTATGTGATCATGTCGGATGTGAACTGCGCTAAATGTTCATCTTTCAGCGTCTTTCTTTTGCTTTGACAGATGTCTTCTATTTAACTTGCGTAGCTGTGGTGCATTGTGGGATGTGGTATTGTATGACAGTGCCTAATAGAAAGCAGCACGATTTCGAAATGACTCAGATTGCAGGATGACCAAATCACTTTTAGGGAGTTTTCAGAGTAAACCGGTTTTCATAACATAAGGAATCGTGTTTGGAGAAACTTGAGTAAGGCTGGAAGAAAAAGAAAAAACAAGCTGGGATGAGAAATGACAGGCCACACAAGAACTGAAGTTCATCCTGACTCTGCAAAGAATGTGTGAAGAGTGACTTTATAATATAGTTCAGATTCAGAGACGTATTAAATGTAAGAGATTAATACTTTTATTCAGCATATTCATATTAAATTGATATAAAGTGGAAATAAAAATGTTTCTAAAAATGTTCTTTTAAACTTTGCTCATCGAAATATTTAAGCAGTTTAACTTTGAGCAGAACTCATTGTTTTTAGCATTAACAATAATAATGTTTCTTTGACAACAGAACAACAAGTTAATTTAAGTTGCAATCAGTGTTGGGTGAGTTACTATTAAAAAGAAATGGATTACAAATTATTGACTACTACTGGAAAAATTGTAATCGGATTACATTACTAATTGCTCATTCATTCATGTTCTTTTTGGCTTAGTCCCTTATAAGGATACAAGGATATTTACGTTCTACCTCACCTGTGTCAATGTTTATAATTCGACATTATTCATTCATTCTGTCATTCATTTTCTTTTCGGTTTAGTCCCTTTATTAATCTGGGGTCGCCACAGCGGAATGAACCGCCATTTTATCCAGCACATATTTTACGCAACGGATGCACTTCCAGCTGCAACCCATCACTGGGAAACATCCATACACACTCATTCACACACATACACTATGAACAATTTAGCTCACCCACTTATGGGGAAACCGGAGCATCTGGAGGAAACCCACGCCAACACGGGGAGAACATGCAAACTCTACACAGAAATGCCAATTGACCCAGCTGAGGCTCGAACCAGCGAACTTGTTGCTGTGAGGCAAAAGCGCTACCCATTGTGCCACCGTGCTGCCCCCATTACTAATTACGTAATATAAAAAGTAATCAGATTACTAATTACTTTACTTTGAAGTTACTTTTAAAACATATAAAATAAACTTATAAAAATACATAATTTACTGCAGCTCGTTCTATAATTTAATATTTACTGAAAAACATTACAATGGGTTGATCACAGCAGCTTGACATATTCAAAAGACTTACAAATTTAAAATTCTCTCATCATTCACTTCTTCTAAACCTGCTTCTCTTTTTTTTTTTTTTTAAAGACGACATTAAGAAAACTGGATACCTGTCACCACTGACATAGTACCCAAAAGTGTTTGGGTGTTCTGTGTTTGTCTGAGATAATTAGTCTTACCGAAATTTGTATATTCCATACAAAGCATGAAGCTGATGACTTGCGGTTTTTGAGCGCACAGAATTAACGCTCTGAATATGCATGCGCAAGCCACACGCCTTCATTAGATATAATGAACTTGCGCACACAAAAGATGCAATGTGTGAACGGCCCCATAAGCAGCTACGCTTCTCTTCACATTCAGAAGATACCTTCACTCCCGATCCTGCACAAAAATCCAATTTAGCCTGTTTAGGCTTAGTTGGACCGCCATGTGTTTGGGGGCCAGTGTCCTCCTTGGTGATGAGTATTGTCATAGAATGCTTTTATTCAAGTGCTTGTACAAGTTGCTGCTCGAGTTAAAAGCAGTCGAAAGTTCTTTAGAGACTGGACATAGACTGCATTTCACAGCAATATTTTTGTTTTTACATTCAATGAAATCAAAGTAATGTCTGTTTTTTCACTTGAAGAAGCAGCCACTCTCGTCAGTAGCTGTTTCAGCTCGCGTTTGCCAACAATTTAAAAGGGCATGCTTATTAACTGACATTGCAGTGGAAAACTTGATTTAAAAGAAGGATTTTTTTTAACTTATAATTTAAAAACTATAATTGTAATGTAAGTAACGCAATTACTCTGACTTTAGTAAGTGTAATCAAATTACACAAATTTAGAATGTAATTTGATATGTTACTGCGCTCCCCACAAATGTAATTAGAATACAGTAACACATTACTGTGGAAATTGTTACACCTAACTCTGGTTGCAATGATATTTAATATTGATACATTTTACATTCATTTATTTACCAGATGTATAATCCAAAATGAGTTAAAAATGTTCATAAGAAAGTGTTTGGTGCATATGGAGAGGAAAGAGTTCTCTGCAGATGGTTTGTTAAGCCCATTTACCTGTGCAAAGCAGAGCATATTACTATCTTTATAAAATTTTCAATGAAATAAAAGTCCTTGTAATAATAAAATGCTTTTTTGGAAAGGACTCTTATTGATCCTAAACTTTTTCAATTGCATTCTATAATGTTCTACATTAAAACTCAAATTCTAATTATTTTTCTTTTTCTTTTTATTCAGATTCATCTTCAAATTACATCCGCCAGCTGGAGACCAAAGTGCGGATTTTAGAGGATGACAACAAGCAATTGTTGTCACAGGTAAGAGTCTAAATCCTAAAACTCTGATAACAACCCAATTAGAACAGAGAAACTATTAATCAGCGGGTCAAAGTGGAAAGTAACTATGTGGATATGCTGTTAAACGCATAGAAAAATTATTGTAATGACAGGAGTATACAAAAAAAAAATAAAAATAAATACAATCATGTCAGTGCCACACTATATGAAGTATTCACATTTGGGTTTGGTGTTCCACATCTTTTTCATTTCTTTCTCGAAAAATATCCTTTACATAAAAATCTGTCTACAGGCTTGCATTAGCAACATTGAAAGTTTCATAAAGCAATTAAAGGGATATTTCACCCAAATATATAAATGATGTCACCATTTACTCACTCGTTTCAAACCTGTTTGAGTTTCTGTCTTCTGTCGAACACAAAAGAAGGTATTTTGAAAAATGTTGAAAACCTGTAACCATTGACTACCATAGAATAGTATTTGTTTTCCTACTATGGATCCCAGTGGTTACAGGTTTTCAGTATTGTTCAGAATATCTTCTTTTGTGTTCAATAACAACAAAAAAGGATATTTATACAAATGTTAAAAATCTGTAACCATTGACTTCCATAGAACAGCATTTGTTTTTGCCTATAATGGATGTAAAGGTTTCCAGCATTGTTCAGAATATCTTCTTTTGTGTTCAATAATAAAAAAAGGATATTCAGAAATAAAAAAAAAAAATCTGTAACCATTGACTTCCATAAAATAGTATTTGTTTTTTCTACTATGGATACCAATTTTTACAAGTTTCCAACATTTTTCAGAATATCTTCTTTTGTGTTCGACAACAATGAAAAAGGATATTTAGAATTTTAAAAAAAATCTGTAACCATTGACTTCCATAGAACAGTATTTGTTTTTCATATAATGGATGTCAATAGTTACAGGTTTACAACATTCTTCAGAATATCTTCAACATGTATCTTCAACAATATGTTCAACAAAAAAAGAAAGAAACCCCTATTTTTGAGTGAAACCCTCTATAATACATGAACATTCTTACATTATAGCCTCTTTGCTCATCAATTTACTGAAAAATAAATAAATAACGGTTGATTGGTGAGCAGATAGTCAGCTTATGCCCATGCAATAGCATTTTGCAATTGTATGTGTTTATGATCGTATATTGTAATACAAGATATAGATTGCAAACATTCCATTGGATATTTTCTGAAGTTAGTCAGATGACTTACACTCCTCAGGTGATCATCCCTTCTGCTTATCGCCCATTAGCAAAGATGATTTTTAGTTGCATTCCCCCTGTTAATTCATTTCACTGCTCCAAGACTTAGATGCCAAAATGAGACTCTGATTTCATATTATGACAATGTCAGCACTGTGAAGAAAAGACCCTAGAGCTCCGACCGTTATATGAGACAAAGATACAGATCTGTCACTAACAGTTTTCATTTTTAGACAGTCTTCATTTCATATTGTCTGAGTCCCGATTTACAGGCAGCGAGAGCACATCCATCTCAATATAATAAACAGCCCAGGTGACTATAGTCGCTGTCAGTTTAATTGCATACGCTCATCTCTGATATTCTTATGCGACTTCTTCATATTTTTTCTTTCTCAGTTGATGGATGGAGCCTCGTTTTCTTTTTATTGCCTTCACAGATAACTATTTTGTGAGGAAAGGTATTTTAGGATATGCAAGTATTTGTGTATTGTGGCTGGTAACCTTCAAGAAGGGTCAGTCAAAGGCATTCTTGATGTTACCGTTGAAAGTATGAATGTTTTATTGCTTGTTTGTAAGCTGAAGGGGCTTTTTAAACAATCGTTTAGCTATAACTCTGTCACTGTGTTTTGCAAGCAGGTAGTTACTATCAGCAGATAGTAAGCAGAATCCAGCCGTGTAATTTAGGGCTTAAAAGGAGAAGAATGCCGTTACCTGCGGGGTCATCAGGTCGTGCTGTAGATCTCTTTCATGGGGTCAAACCTGTGTTCAATTATGCACGCTTGCTAAAACATCATGAGCAGGAAGGATTTCATTTCACTCTAGACTCTTTCTTTTGACTTAGCCATGTCATTTCGATATAACTTTCATTTATAAAAGAGGTGACATGGTTTCATATGTGGAAGCTGATTTCTATAACAGAAAACTCCAAGTTGGGAGTTTACATTTT
The DNA here is from genome assembly GCA_903798035.1 of Danio albolineatus. Classification (NCBI taxonomy): domain Eukaryota; kingdom Metazoa; phylum Chordata; class Actinopteri; order Cypriniformes; family Danionidae; genus Danio; species Danio albolineatus. The sequence continues at coordinate 10,534 of CAIGQQ010030539.1, read as the reverse complement.
ACTCTTCTTACATTTTTCTCTGAGTTGAGTTTAAATATTGTGATCCCAAAATGTAGATTATTCTGTGAAGTTGCATTTTACAATTCTACAGAAGCAAATGTAAAGGTTAGAACTAGTTTCCCTTGTGTTGTGTATGGTAATGATCAGATCTGACACCAAATCAGGCCTTGGACATATCGTTTCAATCTGGTAAACAGATTAAAAACACAGTGATCAGATCCAGCAGTCTAACATGGCGTCTCACCACGACCATTCTCTTGGCTGGCGCGAATAATAGACAAGTAAACATGCAACATGAGTTCAGAAACACAGTCGTGAATATTAAATCAGGTACAGTACATGATTTAATATTTAGGCATGGGACGATAATCGTTTTCAAGGTATACCGCGATTTGGAAAAGTCAAGGTTTTAAAACCACCAAAATCTTCTGCTATACTGTTCCTAAGGTATGTGTAAGATTTTTTTTTTGTAGGACAACAGTATCTCCAGCTGAAAAGATATCCAAAGATGCCGTTTTAAATTGTAAAGAAATCTGTGTTCTTGAAACTAATGAAGACAGCAGAAGTCAGTGATTCATTTGCATTATTTAGCCTGACATGTTTACTGCTCCAAAATACTTTAAATGTTTCTCAAAATAAAATATATTGTGTTCAAATGAGAAAAAGGTTTTGAATTTTTGCCAGAAATTTAAAAAGAATATATTTTAGAGCAGTAAACACAATACCGTCATACCGTGAAACCGTGATATTTTTATCCAAAGTTATCATAGCGTCAGAATCTTATACCGGCCCATGCCTATTTATCACTGTGTTTCTGAAGTCATGTTGTTTACTTGATTAAACAGATTAAAAACACAGTAATCAGATCCAGCAGTCTAACATGGCGTCCTGCAATTAATAAAGTTAACAGATTCATTGTGAATAATAAAAACAAAAAGATCAACAAAAATATTTATTTTTCAAGAACACTCACTCACCACGACCACTGTCTTGGCTGGCGTGAATATTAATGACCTGTCGGAAACTAACATGCCACCAGCCAATAAATAGAGAGGGGAGTAATTTAGAATTAAAGGGCCATAAAGGAAAAGCAAGTGGAAGCAATTTTATAACCTGTTACACAAAGAAATACCTGTGTAGATTTACTCTTTTTTACTCTTTTTTTTCTTAGAATTTGTACTTCACTTTTTGCATTTTTTTACTTTTTTTTTTGCAGTTTACATCTTTACGATTAAGTTTTTAAATTAGTGTTTGAGTTCACGTTTCACTTTTTCCTCTTAAATTCGTTCATTCATTTTCTTGTCGGCTTAGTCCCACAGCATAAAACGAGACGAAAAGCCGTTTAAACTCAAGCTCTGTTAGGAGCAGCAGGCAAGCACAGAAACTCCATTGAAATACTGTGATAAAATACATTTCCATATCTTAAAGTCATGGTGCAGAACAATGCAATTTAATCCAGTGCTTCTTGTCTGGGCTGAGACCTACTTTATATCGCATATCAATCAGGCAGTGAAGATCATTGATTTTTTTGAATATGATATTTTTATTTTGACCTTAAAACAACACATAACAATACAAAAAGCAACAACAATTATAAAGACAGTAAAGAAAAGGCAAACAAAAAAGACAAAAGACTGAAAAAAATATTTTAAAACCAACATTACATCAGTTCATACAGTAATATACATAGATTAACAATGTTATACATATGTAACTTGGCCAGTGGGCAGAGGCAATATGGTGTTCTTGCAGACAATGACAGGGTTATACCTTTAAACTGTTATCCTTGGCATCTGGGAGATAATTAAAAAAGGGTTTACAGGTGGCTTCGAAGCCAGCAATGTTATCAGAAAGAATGTGTCTAAGTCTCTCTAAATGTAAAGAGCTAGAAAATTCTGACAGCCAAAATTTAAAAGGTGGTTTTAATGCCTTTTTCCACAGACAAAGAGTCCATTTTGTAGCTATCACCATTCCATATTGGACAGCTTTTTTTAATTTGATGACTGAACCAAAGAAGTGAGTCCAACCAAAAACAGCAATTGCTGGATCAGGGGCGAGACTACTAGAACCAAAAACGGTTCTATCAAGCGCTTCATATATGGAACCCCAAAAAGGTTCTATATAGAACCATTTTAAGGGTTCATTAAATAGAACCCCAAATGGTTCTTTGAATTCAAGTTAGATGGTTCTATTTAGAACCATTTAAGGGTTCTTTTTTTATTATTGAATTATTGTTACTTATTAATGAATAAAAAATAAAACCAATCCAGACAATTCAAATTGTTTAAATTTATTCAATTCATTATACAAAATATTTTTTTAAATATTTAAAATTGCACCTCTGCATACTTTGCATTAGACAGCAGATCTACCTTAACAGTTTAATGGCATTTTACAATGTAATTGAAATGATTTTACTTTTCTAAGCTTTTTTACTGTTTGAACAAATACAGTGCTTAACTTTCACACATCTCTAAAATGAAGAGAAATATATCACAATGCAGATAGAAACAATACACAAACAATCAAAACATCTATTAAATAACACTACGATTTCAAGAAGTTGATGGTACCTGCATGTATTGGTCATCACAACATCCATTTTTATACATAATTTAATAAAAAACATTACTAAAACATTGCAGAATGATTAGACAAAACACTGCAAACAGCCATTTCACAACCTGTAGCATGTCCATGTCTGTCAGCCTCTCTTATAAGGTAAATAGTTTTGTCCATGGGTGGCACAGTGGCTCACTGGTTAGAACTGTCACCTAACAGCAAGCAGGTCACTGGTTCGTGTCCCGACTGGGCCAGTTGTCATTTCTGTGTGGAGTTTGCAAGTTCTCCCAGTGTTCTTGTGGGTTTCCTCTGGGTGCTCCGGTTGCCCCCACAGTCCAAAAGCATGTGTAGGGTATAGGTGAATTGGCCATAGTGAATGAATGTGTGTAGATCTATGAGAGAGTATATGGGTGTTTCCAAGTGCTGGGTTGTGGCTGGAAAGGGCAGATTAGTTGGTGATTCACTCCACTGTGGTGCCTCTGATAAATGAGGAAGTTGAAGGATAGCAAGTGAGTGTTGTCCATTGTAATGCTGAAACTTCAAGCCTTGGTGGAATCAGGAGAGCTGCTGAATCCTGGATGGTGTAGGACCTTTGGATTTCTGTAAAACAATATTTTAATGTTGAGTACTTTTAACCAATTAACATAAGTCATCAAATAGAATTACAGTTATAATTAATACAATTAAAGTTGTGTGTGTGTGTGTTTGGGGCAAATAGTATGTAGGATAGGGTGTAGTTTCCTTCTACGGTTTCCTCTGCTGGTCCAATGAGACTGTCATGGAGCACTTCCTTCTTTTCGTCCCTTTTTGGGCCATTTCTTTTAAAGATGTTTCTGTGTTCTTCACCAAGTTTTCTATGCAGCATCCTAAATGCAAAAAACATTTTGGTTACTTCATGTGTAAGTTTCCAAATGACATATTTTCAGCAATACAAGTTTCTTAACGTCATCATGGACGCAAAACTATTTGGCACACATGTTTGGCACACATGTAACAGTGTTTACTCACAAGCTGTGGCACTCCGAGAAGAAGAAACTGCTCCATTAGTTCTGCAAACCACTCCATAATCTGTACTCTGCAAAAGGGTGTTTCATTCAGTTCTTGACTTATGAGTATCTGGTGTCGCATTCCAGGTCCATCACAATCTGAGGTAGGAAGACAGCATTGTAGAGTGTGGAAATATGAATTTATAATACAGAATTAATCTACCTTTGGCATAAAATGTATTGAACTGAACTTGCCTTGTGTTAAGTTCCTCAGAGTACAGTTCACTTCCTTTTCATCCCATTAATTTGTTTCATTTTGCAAGATGATTGATGAGCTCACCACTGAAATCCTTTCATTTTTAAATTTGTTTTGCAGACATTCCAACAAGGTATCCTGTAGGCACATTTACACTTTCTTTTAAAACATATTTTCTTTGCAGGACTTTTTAATAAGCAAAGACCGTAATATTCTCACTGTACAAACAGCAGCAATAAGTAATAGATCATTTATGTGATAAATATATTATTTCAGTACACAACAACCAAGTCTGACATATGCATGTTATAAAATACAATATTTACCAGGTGTCCTTGTTGATGATAATTGTGTCACAATTATGGATGTAACGCATGTCCTTCTTTAGGCTGGGATCCTTCCTCTTCAAAGCTATTTGTGTCCTGCAGCCCAGGTTACAATACAATGTTAAAGTCTTTTATAATATTCATTTCATAATACTTAATACAGTTTGTTTAGAATTAAAAGCAATAATACATACCGAGCACAAGATTTACGATGCAGTTCAGTGTCCAGGCTGTTTAAAGAAAAGAAAGATATACATTAAAATATGAATTTTAAACTTATTTAGCACAATATATACATATATATAGCCTATATTTAACAAGGTTCAACATTTCACAATACATTTAGCCTGCATGTTTGTATGTCCTTCATAAATAACACCTGATCTTTTATCTATGGATTATTAAAATATGTTTTGGCTTTAAAAGGTTTCAATAATACACTTAGCAATCATCACTATAGCGCGTGCATAGACTCGGGCGGGCGCGTGCATAGACTCGGGCGGGCGCGAGCGCGGCATGTTCCCTTGCGGTTTAAATGCAGACTAGCCGGCGTGTACACTGCTTTACAGAGTTTAGCCCGAGTTAAACTCGGCTAAACTCACACACCAGCAAGCTGGAAGCACTCGTTTGTTCAAGGTTGGAGATAAAAACTGCACGAAAGCGGAAATCGGCTCATATGAAGTTACCATTAAAAGAGCGTGCACGCGCTTCACGCTCCCTCTCGGAGCCCGCCTTCGAATAACGCAGCTGTTTTATTGTTATTGATATTTTAATTAATACTGACAAACAAATAAAGCGAAACTGTAACTTATTTCGTACAAAAAGCAGAGCAAAGTCAGCTTAACACAGATTTCTGAACCGAAGGCTGACGACAGAGGCCATCAGAAAGTCACAAGCACAGTATTAATCCATATTAACGTTACCCCTTATTCAGTCTGTCACCATATAACACAAGGGAAGAGAAACATAACCTCGTAATACAAAATATTTCATTATTATAGTTTTAAAAGAGTAATAACGTACCTGAATGATGGAGCTGCAAAAGCGGAGTTCTCCTTTTCAAAAATTAACCGTCACTCTCCAGGCTCTTCACCAGCAATCCGCCAATGAATGACGACACCAGAGGGCTTTTTCATGATTATTAGTTTAAAATAATTTATTAAACCACAACACACTGTACAGTCTGAATAAACTGGTTATTTAATTAATTTTACAAAATAATTCGTCAAAATGTTAAATATTAAGCATTTATAAAATATTAGTTATATGGTAATGTACAAACATGCATGAAACAAAAATCCCATCATACATTGATTAGGTTTTTGACCATAGCAGTCATTTTATTAGGTTTTGACTCAAAAAGCTTTGTCTCTCTGTGTTATAGCTTATTATTATTTATAATCTTTACTATATAATTATGTCATAAATCTCACATTATAGAACCATTTTAATCAAAAAGGTTCTTTGCACTCAAAGGGTTCTAAATAGAACCATTTTTTGGGTAAAAGGTTCTACTGGCCAAGTATAGAACCCTAGGGTTCTATATAGAACCTCAAGGAACCTTTTTTTTTTTAAGAGTGTAGGACTTAGAGTAGAATTTGAAAATTTCACTTCAAAACAAAAAAAATGTCCCAAAGATGTCCCAAGGAACTTTCCAAAGATTCACATTTGTTACATTTAGAGGAGATGGAGGGGTAGAATTTGTTTAGCTTAACCCTGGAATAATAAGATCATTGATTTTTAAAGAAACCAGATCTTAAACATGGCGATTTTGTAATGGCATGACAGTTGACTGGAAGCGCTTGAGCTGGCTTACTGAAAATGAAAAGTTCCTGTGCATATATCCTATTGCACAACCTTCACACACAGACAGAAGAAAACTTTTGAAAGAACACACTTTCCCTGAGAAAGTTCATAACCTCTATTAAGCTCCTGTAATCCCTTTGTGAGCTGTTTGCACACACCAATCATCAATGGAAAGGATAATCACACACAGATACTTTTACTCCAGAGGAAATAGAGTCATGCCTCATTGTGTTGAGACATTTAGATGTTTTGTTTCTATTTTAGAATGGAAGATTATGCCCTTTTGTGATGCCCCACGCTGTGCAATTTGACAAACTATATCGTATGAACAAAATAAAAAGTCTATTGTTTCAAATTAAACTCTGTTTGAAAAAATACATTGTTTACTGTAATAACTTTTCAGAATTTACACTATTGTAAATATGGCATGCCATTATGAGAATGCAGACAGAAATATGAAAAACAGCATCGTTGGAAAGTTGTAATCATGGAAGTACAATGCTTACGCTTTGCATTTTATTTATATCGATAATAGTCATATGTCTTTAGATATTAGTTTCATGTAGGACGTGTAATCATTAGTTGTTTAAAGTGTTTTATAGTTTATAAATATTTATTATATGTTTCTACATTTTTAAAATTGTTTTTATTGAAGGAAGAACAAGGTGAAATAATACATACATACAAGATTTGACAAGACTCCTGTTAATGTTTTTTTTTCCACCCACCACCCCCAATTGAACAACCTCCCTCCCCATTCAAAAAATAAAAATTAATGAAAATAATGAAATAAATAAATGAAAATAATAAATAAATACTTTAGATAAATTAAAATGTAACATAGTCACAGAGTTTTGATAGTACAATGAGGAAGTATTTAACATCAATGTTTGCCCATTGAGTTCGATTGCGTTACCATTTTAAGCATAGACCTTTTAATTTCCCTATTACGATGCATTCACACGAGGCTTCAGCGCCAATGCTTGACAGAGGGCGTGTCTAATGTTGGGGCTGACGCGACCATCATAGCAGCGTCAGCAAATGAAATTAGTCAACAACGGCTACTGTCTGAGCTGCTGTATTTGCATACAGCGATCTGATATTTCTGACCTGAGAAGTTGAGAAAGTCCCAACTTCTGCAGCGAGCAACGCCACTGAAGTGCCACCGACGGATCCAGAATGCAGTTTACCAACGCCTGACGTCACCCATTCAAAGTGAATGGGAAGTGTTGAGAACATTGGATTCCATACTGTATACAAATGTTTAGTAGATCCTCTAAGAGAGTATTTCATTTTCTCCAATCTTAAAAACATATCAGTTTCTACATTTTTTTAAATAAAAAATTTGCCCTGAAGTTCTAAATAATGTGTGAAATATGAATATGAGTAGATTCTTGTGTATATACTTTAAAGCAGTGGTTCTCAACCACGTTCCTGGAGGACCACCAGCACTGCATGTTTCGGATGTCTCCTTTGTCCGTCACACCAGTCTTTCAGTCTTTCAGTCTCTGCTAATGAGCTGATCATCTGAATTACATGTGTTTGGTTAAGGAGACATGGAAAATGTGCAGAGCTGGTGGTCCTCTAGGAACGTGGTTGAGAAACACAGTTTTTTATTTGTATACAAAATAAATGGAACTTTTCATGTGGTCAATATATGTCAACTATTAATTGATTGGATTTACAGAAATAGTTCTATCGATATGGTTATTAGGATATGAGATGTTATTTTTCAGCAGCCTCAGTTGTTTCGAATGTATTTTATGGCCTGTGACACTCAAATATGCAGCGGTAAGAGTTTTGCGGACAGGTGCCTTTTGGCTGAATTTCTTGGGTCATTATTTATGAAGCATGACTGACATTATCCTCTCCGTTTTGCTTTCTTTTACCTTTTACCCTCTTCTCAGATCACCGCTCAGGAAATGATCTCACGTGCCATCCGCTATCCATTTTTCATTCGCAAACATTTTCGCAAGGGTTTTATTATCACCCTGAAGTCAGATATGTTGAAGACAGCACATTCCGTTCCATTATCAATCATGACTGTTGGTTTTACAGGTTTTTTTGGCCCACAATATATTATCTAACCAGGGAAAAGACTCTTTTTTTTTTACAGACGTGTGCATGACAAGTTCACAAAAATGAATTGAATTCAACTTAAATTATAACTAATTGAAGAATGCTAGACAAACTGTGGTTTCTTTGTGCTTAGACTGCTGGATCTTTCTCATTGTTTTTGTTGATGTTGTTCTAGCAAATCTGCTGAGATTTGGTGTTGTTGGTGAGAAGAGGTCAGGCAGCAGCTGTATTTATAAACTCAGTGTGTGTTAATGCTCTGCGTGTCCCTCAGCGTCTGTCCAGCTCATGCCAAAAATCTGGAAGAAAGCAAGTGGAAGTAAATCTCTCTGGACCGTTTCTGTGTTGGCAGATACGGACGTTTTTTATTATTTCAAATTAAGTCATGTTTGCCACACAGAGGCTTGAGCGGCTAATGTTTGGTCATTTCTTAAGCTCCTGTGTTTTCTGCAATGGAATTCAGTCATAAAAATGGGATTTGCTCACAACCATGGAGTTGTTTGTGTGAACAAATCAAGGTCACTGGACAGCTAAATAATTGTGATACGAATTAGTGTCTGTGAACTTTAAAACCACTATTTGAGTATGAAATCTGCGTGTTTGTGAGAAGGAGTGGCTTGGTTTTATTTACTATTGACATACTCAAGCACACAAATTCACTTTAATTTGAAGAAATTGTGACAGAAATCACTTTACCATTTTCTAATAATAGCAGAAATAGTACACTGTAAAATATATGATCAATTAGTTATGATAGCATATGTTTTTAGGTCATTGTAACTTGTTACACTTAATTTTGTTCTAACATAATTTTATAAATTATGCAAGCTGTTTTAAGTCAGTTTAGCGTAATATAAGTTCAGTGGACTCATAAGGTGAATTTGATTCAGCTTAAATTTTTAAGGCAACCAAGATTTATTTACAGTGTAGTAATACTACTAAAGAAACAGAAACTTTAAGGAATAATAATCACACATTTTTACAGGAGTAAAACATGATGAAATAATGAAATTATGTCAAATGTAAGTTGTAAAAATCTACTTGCAAACTTTTTTATTTTTCTGCAAAAGCTGTTTTAATTTGTTTTGTAATTTCAAATAATTATTATTTATTATTAATTATAGCTTTTAGATTATTCATTCATTTTCTTTTCGGCTTAGTCCCTTTATTAATCCGGGGTCGCCACAGCGGAATGATCCGCCAACTTATCCAGCATTTGTTTTAGGCAGCATCCAAACATCCAAGCATTCTCATTCACACACATACACTACGGACAATTTAGCCTACCCAATTCACCTGTACCGCATATTTTTTGACTGTGGAGGAAACCGGAGCATCTGGAGGAAACCCACGCGAACACGGGGAGAACATGCAAACTCCACACAGAAATGACAACTGACCCAGCTGAGGCTTGAACCAGCGAGCCTCTTGCTGTGAGGCGACAGCACTACCTACTGCGCCACCATGTCGCCCACTTTTAGATTATACTATAGTAATTAAGACATATATTAAGATACTGTATAATATAGACCATTTCAATGTGGTCATGTCTTTGGCCCATGAACATTTGCTGCTTGTTATCAAACTATTTCGTAACTATAGCATGAGGCAATTCATTCATAACGTAATGTTAAAACAGCGGTCATAACATTATTAATCAATATGTGGCTCTTTTTGGATTCTCGGAAGCTCTAGAAATTAAAAATGTAAAACAGAAAGTACGTTGGGACCATTGTTTTTGTTTACATACCTCAAAATGGTCTATAACTTTTAGATTATGAAAATGTAATGTAACCACTACAATGGAGCTTACAAAAATTAAAACAGTAAATACAGAATCCAAAATAATTTAAACAAAAAAAATAATTTACATTTGAAAGGGAAAAAGGGAGGAAAAAATTGGAAGAATGAGGCGGGCACGGTGGCTCAGTGGTTAGTAGTGTCGCCTCACAGCAAGATGATCGCTGGATGTGGAGTTTGCATGTTGCAATGTGGAGTTTGCATGTTCTCCCCATGTTGGCGTGGATTTCCTCTGGGTGCTCTGGTTTTCCCCACAGCCCAAAGACATACAGTATAGGTGAATTGAATAAACTAAATTGGCAGTAGTGAGTGTGTGAATGGGTGTGTATGGATGTTTCCCAGTGCTGGGTTGCAGCTGGAAGGGCATCTGCTGTGTAAAACATATGCTGAAGAAGTTGGTGGTTCATTCCGCTGTGGTGACCTCTGATGAATAAAGATACTTATCCAAAGGAAAATGAATGAATGAGTTAAAATCATGTTTGATTTTCAGTAAATTATTGAAGTTGAAAAAGAACTATAGTAACCTTTCATTTTGAAAGAAATTAATACCTTTATTCAGCAAGGATGGATTAAACTGACAAAAAGTGTGGCAGTAAATTAGATTGTTGCTAAAGAAAAAGTCTTTTACCACATAAAATGTGAAGCATATATTAATTTAAACTATATTAAAGATTAAAAAAAAACATTATATAATAAGGATTTCTGAAGGACCACGTGACACT